>OZ014521.1:71563968-71723410 GCA_963966055.1 Lathyrus aphaca
AATATGTCGAATAAATCCATCATCATCAAGGCTAAGGTCATGCTGGATACTCTAAAACCGATTAGCCCAGGGATGTATATTGGTAGAAAGGTAAATGGTGCTACATGGGTGGACTTCAGGTACGAAAAGTTACCTTTGTTCTATTTTTTCTGTGACAATATGGGGCACGGGGAAGATTTCTGCAAAAGAACGACATTGTCGGTGCAAGGAATGAAGGAAATCAATCCCTTAGAGCCATAGCTGAGAGCTAACCAATCGGGCAGGAAACAACTCATTATAGAGGAGATAAGTTTTGCTGGGGGGCCAAACATTAGGCCTATGATGAGTTAACATAGCCCAATTCCAAATGGTATGCTTTCCAAATTGAATGTGATCTCCTTGTCAGAAAAAACCACAACCTCATCATCTGGTAATATGGAGGAAAATTCAAACAAACAACGCAAGAATGAACAATTGGTTGGTCTTCCACACAAGACACGAGAAACACCATGGAGGTCCTTGCGTGAAACTGTCGGGGGTTAGGAAACCTCCACACGCAACGTGCTCTTTTACACCACATAAGGGAGCACTCTCCATCCACTATTTTCCTATCTGAAACTAAAAAATTAGAAGCAGATAATTTTTTCAAAAACATTACTCGAATTGGTCTCTTAACCAATTCTAGCATTGTTAGTTGTATCTGTAAGGGTAAAGGGAGGGCAGGGGGTTTGGCTTTATTTTGGCAAGCGTCAGTAAATCTGAATATCACTGACATGAATAATAACTACATTGATTTTTATGTTTGTGACTATGGTGTGAATAATACTTTTAAACAACAATATAACTCTTGGAGGGGAACGATTGTGTATGGCTACCTTAAATCTTCTCAAAAAAAAGTTGACAGTTTCTTTAATAAATAATCTAGATCAAAGAAATTTTAATGAAAAATGGATGATTATTGGTGATTTGAACCTTATTTTTCAGGATTATAAAAAAAGAGGGGGTAACCATATCGTATATAGTATCTATAACTCTATTCATGAATGTATGAGATCATGTAATCTTACTGACCTTAATTTTGTAGGATCTTTTGTCACTTGGTACAACAAACAGATGGGGGAAAATTGCATTGAAGCCCGCCTTGATAGAGCCCTTGCTTCCCACGGTTGGACCAACCACTTTCAGTACCAATCTATCATTCACCTTCCTAGATTTTCCTCAGACCACAACCATATCATTCTCTATTTCAAGGAAAAAAATCAGATTCATAATGGCCATTACAACAAAAAACCTGTCAGATTTGAAAATATGTGGATGTAGAATCTTGCGATTACCTCTATCATCAATGATTCTTGGACTAGAAATGGGAATAAGGACATCTCGAATATGCTTCAATACGCTCTTTTGGGCCTTAAACGGTGGGGAGATAAATCATTCATCCGCCCTGTAAAAAACATAAAATAGCTCAGTCAAAAACTCAAGAGTCTTCAGGATGAGAGCAATTGTAATGACAAGAAAGTTAAAATGTAACGAGTCCAACACCAGCTGGAGAATTTGTTAAATCAAAAAGAGATTTGGTGGGCGCAACGTGCTAAACTTCATTGGCTTGCTGAAGGGGATAGGAAAACTACGTATTTTCACCAAAAATCCACTCAATGGAAAAACCACAACAAAATTTCAGCTATGATGGGCACGGAAGGGAATCTAACTAGAAAAGAAGAAGGGATTAAGGAGATTCTTGAGGGCTTATAGAAAGATCAATTCTCTAAGGAACCTAATCTTAAGTTTCCGGATGATCTTCCAATTCCTCCAAATGTGTGTACTAGTGGGATGATTAGTAGCTTGGAAACCCCTTACACCATTGAGGAAATAACTAAAGCCTTATATCAAATGAAAGGGAACACAGCCCCTGGGCCTGAGGGGATGACATCTAAGCTCTACCAAAGATATTGGGATGTAATATGAGAAGATGTGGCCAAAGAGGTGCTATTTGTTCTTAACTAAGGGGCTGATCCCTCCAACCTCAACACTATGTTTTTGGCCCTCATACCTAAGACTAAAAATCCCACAAAACCTTCGGAGTACAGGCCCATTGCTCTATGCAATGTTATCATGAAAATCATTACCAAGGTCATTGCCAACCGTCTAAAACCCATTCTCCCTCATCTTATAAGTGAAAACCAAAGTATGTTTGTCAACAAACGTTTGATTACGGATAACACTATGATATCGTATGAAGTTTTTCACCATATTGATAAAAGCAAGCGGCAGAAAAAAGGATTAGTTGGCATCAAATTATATATGGAAAAGGCATACGATATGATTGATTGGGTCTTCATAAAAAGGACCCTTGAGTCTCTTGAATTTCCAAAGAAACTTCATAAATTTTATCATGCGGTGTGTCACTACGGTGAAACATGCCATTTTGATAAATGGCAGTCCTACTAACTTCTTTGTTCCTTCTAGAGGGGTCCGTCAGGGGGACCCCCATATTTCCTTATCTTTTTATTATTTATGCGGATTTTTTTATCTAATGTCATTAATTTAGCCAAAACTAATGCTAGGATTAAAGGCATTAGCGTTGCAAAAAATGCTCCGCCGGTTACTCATCTATTTTTCGTTGATGATAGCCTACTTTTTTGCTAGGAAGGAAAACAAGAGGCAGAGACTTTGAAAAAATCTTTGATTGGTTTCAAGACATATCGGGACAACGAATCAAAGCTCGTAAATCGTAAATTATGTTTTCTACAGGAACATCTAGTACTAATAGAGAGTTGTTCACCAATACTTTCAACATACAAGTGTCTGCGTATATATCAAATTATTTGGGTCTCCCGACTAAGATTGGTAGATCTAAGGAGGCGAGTTTCAGATACATCTTAGAAAAATTCAGAAACAAACTTAACATTTGGAATAGCAGCCACATATCTAATGCATGAAAAATTACGTTGATTAAAGTCATGGCTCAAGCTATCCCTACATATGTCATGAGCTCTTTTCTTATTCCTAATCAATTACTAAGACAGATGGAGAACCTGATGGTTAGATTCTGGTGGGGGCAAATCACATACATTGGCTTAGGTGGGAGAAACTTTGCAATAATAAACTGGATGGAGGGTTGGGATTCAAAAAACTCCGAGAATTTAACAAAGCTCTTCTAGCTAAACATGTGTGAACTAGGGGCTTTGGTCACAAAAATTATGAAAGCTAAATACTACCCTAAGTGTGATATCTTCCAGGACAAAAAGGGCTATCAACCGAGATATCTTTGGAGAAGTATATTACACAGTGCAGATATTATTAAAAAAGGATCGTATTGGATTCTTGGGAATGGGAACAACATAAGAATATGGGATGACAAATGGATCCCATATTCTGGAAATCATAGGATTATAACCCCCAAACCTGGGAATTGCAATCTTATAACGGTGGATGGGACGATCAATGGGGAAAATAAAGAGTGGAAACAAGAAATTCTTAGGACACAAATGTGGAGTATAGATGAGTATAACATTAACCACATACCTCTTAATAATCTGGATGAAGAGGATCTGCTAAGCCGGGAGCACACAACAAACGGGAAATACTCAGTCAAGACAGGGTATAAGCTGCTGGAAAAAGTCAGAAATTATCAATTCGAAGGTGCGTCGCATAAGGAGAATGATATACTGATTTGGAAAAAGATTTGAAGTAGTCATGTGGCACCTTGAAAACAAACCTTGATGTGGCGGATAATGCAGAATGTCCTTCCCATTAAGATTATTTTATCCTCGCGTCGTGTCCTGACTGACTTCCTGTGTCCTAGATGTGAGCTAGAGACTGAAACAATGAATTACTTCTTCATGGAATGCGATTGGGTGAGGTGTATCTGGTTCAGCTCCCCCTTACACTTAATTTTGGGAAAACTCAACTCACGAACATTCAGTTTGTTGATTGGTGTTGTCATTTTATCTGTCATAAGGATCCGAATCAAGTTGCTACTCTTATTCAAATTATTAATAGCATTTAGTATAATAGAAACAATATTATGCATGAGAACAAGAAGACTCACCCGGAAACTATCATGAGGCGTGCCCTCATCAACATGGAAGAATATGAGTTTGCTCTGCAGGGGAAATCGTTGGAGGAGAAACAAAATAAATGGTGCAGGAATGATGGTCAGAGGTTCCATCATCAACAATGTGAAGCGAAACCTGCGCATAGACAAGAGGGTGATCAGGGTAGAAAAATTCAACAGAATGACAAAGGCAACATGGTGGAGGTTCAAAAGCATGATCGACATAGACATTTCTGGGTTGGTGTTGGGCTTCACATCCAGGAACCTGCAAGCAAACAAGACACTGCATCAAAGGGCGTAAATCATCATATTACGAATGACATAGAGATATCGAGTTCTTTAGATAACAACCTTAGAAATCAGTGGACCTATTTAACGGGCGCCTCAATGGTTGCAGAGGGTTGATGAGGCTTATGGATGGTGACTTTCAATGAGAACGGCGATGCTGGGAGTCAGAAATCTTTGAAGCTGCGGGGAAATGGTAGTGTGGGAGCGGCGGAGACTGCTATTATGTTGATGGCCATGGAACACACGAAGGACAATGGGAGGCGAAACATGACATTCGAATCTGACAATCTTCAGCTGATAAAAACAATGAAACAAGGAGAGGATGAGATCTCTAGAAATGACATGGGATGAAATGTAAAAAGATGTACAAGATAATGAAGGTGTTCAATTTGGTGGGGTTCAAGCATAGACGTAGAGAGGAGAATGCGGCGGCACACCATCTGGCGAGAGTTGCAGTGGAGTGTAGCAGAAAACCCTAATTTTGGTCTTAGGTTTTACAGTTTTTGTGTGGGTGGGCCGTTTTTGGGCTCATCACAACATAAAAAAAAACAATTATAGTTTTTTTAAAAGATCATGAATTATATTATACATATTAGGTAAGCAAAATAAAAATATGTAATTGACAAAACTACCCTTGCAAGAAAATATATTTAATTTGATAAAAAAATAAAATTAGTATTCACATTTTTAAAATCATACTAACTATTTTTTTTCAATACTTCCAATTTATTAGGTTTTAACTTTTTATATTATATAAATATATAATTTTACCTTTATGACAAAATCATTGATTTTTAAAAAAATTATTTATTGATATTTTTTAATTGAATATCAAATTAATCTTTACTTATATTTTATCATATTTAATATTTTGTTTTAAATTATATTTTATAGATGTAAATTTATAAATTATTTTCTTATCATATCCTTCCAGATTCTAACCCAACTCATATTCAGGATAAATTATGAACTAGTGAGGCAAAATATGATAAGTTTCAGGATTAACTTATCATATCATGTTGTGTCATCAAACACTGGATTGAGATGAGATATGATACAAATATCTTATCTTGTCTTTTATCCTATTCACCAAACAAGCCCTTTATAGTATACATTTCAGATATATGGAATATTCAATGAACCTAAAAAGTAATTTTTCTCTTATAATGAGAGAGAGAGGGAGTCTGTGGAAAGCTAACACAGGCGAGGCACAAGCTACATAATGAAGTTTTCGCTCTCTCGATACGATGCAAAGACATTCGGTAAAACTTGGTGAAAACCCTCCCTATTGGAATAAAAATAGGGACTTACTGATTTCCCCAAAAATTATTCTTAAAAGTGTCCGTTAAACTTGAGAGTTTTCAGAACTATGGATCAACGAACCATATATAAGCACATGAGTTGTCTCTTCATTTCATCTCTATGCTTTAATGATAACAATGGAGTATTTGTGAAAGAACAATTTTATGTTCTAATGTTTGTTAATGTGCATATCTTATTATGAAGCAATCAGATCTAATAAACATACTCGAAATGTGTGCTAAAGATTATATTTGAGTTACTATGTGTAACACAAGTCGCAAGTCTGATGAAGAAGCAAGTATGTTTTTGTAATAATCAGAAAGATCCAAGGATGTCTAATATTGCTGTTGCAATGCTCTTGTGGATTCTGTTATGAGAGTGGTTCTGATTCTGAAGCCAGCGAAACTTCTAAAGTTATAATCTTCTGACGAACTAAGTGTTGAAGACTCTGATGACTTGAAGTTCTGAAGACTGAAGGTTCTGAAGAAAAAGTGCATAAAGACCCTGAAGACTTAAGGGCTCTAAAGATTAAGGTTCTGAAGACCAAGTGCTAAAGACTTTGAAGACAAGGTTCTGAGTGAACAACGCTTTGAAGACTTGAAGTTCTGAAGACCAAGCGTTTCAAAGACAAGTGCTGAAGTACTGAAGACAAGGTTCTGAGTTAACAAGTTTCGAAGACTTAAGACTTGAAATTCTGCATAAAATAAAAATTAAAAATAGAAAGTAGCACCAATGCGATAGTGATTAAAGACTACAAAAATAGAACTACACTTCTTCTAAGATTATAACCAACTTTTAAAGCCAAAAAAATATTAAAGGAAACAAACTTATGCAACAAGATAGGAACAAACCTGCCACCTGCATGTATTACTCTCTCACATTGATACGATACAAATTACTCTTATGGAAATTAACACTTAAACCTGACACTATTTTAAAACCCATTAATAGAGCTTTGATACTCCATAAATTGTTCCATTTTCTCCCACACACCAACACTGTATCATCCATAAATTGCATAATGACAACACAAATTTTGTTTGACATCTTGACACCTTGAACTACTACTAATTGATCAAGATAATTTTCATATAACAGGATATGAAATTTATCATAATAATTCTTCAAATTCACCTCATATCTAAGGGGAAATTAAGTGTTAACCTTAAATAAGTTACAATTTTATAATTTAGATATTTAAAATTTAATAGAAATTAAACTATATTAAATCGGATAAAATAAAATCATATTTTTACATCAACCAATTAAAAATAGGAATCAACATTAACTGCACATTATTTTATCTATAGATTTGATCAATTTTTATATCAAAATCGATCTAAATTATAAACCTTGTACTAGACATGTCACCGAATGAATGAAAAAGTCAGTTATTAGAATAAAATTTGATAGATAAATATTAGGCAACAACGAGTATATGACAAATTAATTAATATTTTATTTATTTTCTTCTTGAATATAAAGAAGAAAAACTTTAATTAATTAATAATTTATTTATTTTCTTCTTGAATACAAAGAATAAAAGCTTAAAGCTTTTACCATGAGTATCTTTTCTCCCAAGACTTTCTATTTTGATTATAAAAATAGGCTCCATCAGTTCGAAGTGTTCTCCAACACTGAGAAATACATAAATCTTCATCTTTCTTAGCATCATAAATTACTAGGTTTTGTGCCATAATGTCCCATCTAAAGTCACACGTAAAAATAGTGGTGCCTCGAATATTAGTTCGAAAAGACCATTCTGTATATTGACCTTGAGAAATATTTTGGATTCCAAGATCATCATCAGATGATTTACAATGCATTTGAAGAAGGGATCCAAGTTCATTTGATACACGCACTGTTGTTTTTGTGGGACTCCAATCAACTTGTTGACCCTGAGTTAGGGTTAAAGTTGAAATGATCATCAATAAGATGCTAAGTAAAGTTAATAACTTAAACATGTTTGCGAGAAAATGACCAAGCACTACAATATTTTTAACTCTCCACCATTATGCAAATTTGTCTAAGTTGTTATTTAAATACATAATTTGGTGACATCACTTTTCCTACGTGATATTAAAAGTTTCATTTCATCGATAGGTTAATTTATTTTTATTTAAATATTATATTTATTGTTTTATCTGGTAATATTTTATTGTGGCATATTAATTGGCTAGGCTATAAAAGTGATGTTAAAGTTCCATTTCATCATTAGTTTAAGTTGTTCTTATTTAAATATTACTTTTATTGTTTTATCCGGTAATATTTTAGGGTGACATATTAATTAGCTAGGATATAAAAGTGATATTAAAAATTTCATTTTATCGATAGTTTAAGTTGTTCTTATTTAAATATTACTTTTATTATTTTATTTGGTAATATTTTAATGTGACATATTAATTAGCTAGGCTATAAAAGTGATAATAAAAGATGGTATTCAATGCGAAGGATTTTGAGAAAAAAATTACTACTAGGAGTCCGACAAATGTAATTGATATATTAAAAAACTCCAAACATAATTGATGAGTAATATTTGATGTAGGGTATAATTGTTTTTTGTCGTTAAGAATATTTTATATTTAAATATTATTTTTTCTGTCCTATTCATAAAATAAAGTTAATTTTTTTATAGTTATTGGGTAATAATTGAAACTAACCATTTAGGGTCCGTTTTGTGCACAAAATATCATAGAGACATGATAGAATATAAAATATGATAAGGATATGATAGGATATAGACAGGATAAGACTTATCATATTATATGTTTGTTTCACATATGATACCAAACACAATAACATTATATTTATATATATATATATATATATATATATATATATATATATATATATATATATATATATATATATATATATATATATATATATATATATATATATATATATAAATTTATTTTTTATAATTTATTTTTTAAAATATTTTAAAAATTTAAAAATTAATAATTTTATATAATTAAAAAAAAACATTGACTCTACTAAGTAAACAATTTTAGTTTTTTAGAAAAGATCCTGAATTATATTATACATATTAGGTAAGCAAAATAAAAATATGCATATATGATAGGTAAATGACAAAACTACCCTGACAAGAAAATATATTTAATTTAATAGGTTTTAACTTTTTATATTATATAAATTTACAAATTTATCCTTATGATAAAATCAAACATATTTTTTTATAAATTATTTATTAATATTTTTTAATTGAATATCAAATTATTCTTTATTTATATTTTATCATATTTAATTTTTTTATTTTAAATTATATTTTATAGGTGTAAATTTGTAAATTATTTTCTTATCTTATCCTGCCGGATTCTAACCCAGCTCATATTCAGGATAAATTTTGAACTAATGAGGCAGAATATAATAAGTTTTAGGATTAACTTATCATATTATGTGGTGTCATTAAACACTGGATTAAGATAGGATATGATACAGATATCCTATCTTGTCTCTAAACATACCCATCAAATGTTCCCTTATAATATACGTTTTAGATACATGGAATATTCAATGAACCAAAAAAAATACATTTTCTCTTATAAATATATAATTATATTAGTTATTTTTCAAATTAATAGATTTAAATGATTAAGTAATTAAATTGTTAGTTAATAATTAATTAATTAATTGGATGATGTCAAGATGACTCATTTCGAAATAATGAGAATATTAATTGGTCATCAATATATATTGTTTTGGACTGACCTAGCAAGTAATCTAGGTCTAATTGAGGTTCAATCCAGTATACATCTAGGTGTAAGCCCAATAAGAGACTAGTGAAGATATGGTCGTTGGAAAATTGAGTCGTTGGTATACAACCGTTGGGGATTCCCCCACACACACCATAATGCCTTTCACGCGACAAACTGCCCTCCGGATTTACAGGAAGCAGTTATGCTCATTCAAAGGCTACACACCCACAATCCATGGGGATATGCCCTTATAAATACCCTCCACCTTTGGAGGACCAGATATTCAAATTCTAATCACTCAATTCTCTTTATACTTTAGTTTGTCTCATATAGGAACTTACTTGAAGGTCGAGGGCCAATTGAAGTGACATCTTAGTAGGTTGTAATTCTCCTAAGTTTAATCTCTCACAAACTGCTAAGGGCATTAGGCTCACACTAGCTCCTAAGTCTAGAAAAGCTTTTGCGATGACATGATTCCCCAAAATACAAGGAATGGAAAAATTTCCGGCATCTTTATCTTTCTTTGCTAACCTATTTTCGGAAATAGAATTACATTCCACGGGTTTCGGATCTTCAAGTCTACGTTTATTTTTAAGTATGTCTTTGAGAAACTTAGCGTAAGAAGGTATTTGGGCGATGGCTTCTGTAAAAGGGATTTAAACGTGAAGTTTTTCTATAACCTTAACGAATTTTTGATACTGATTATCGATTTGGGTTTTCTTTAGTCTTTGAGGGTATGGTATTGGTGGTTCGTATGGCGGTGGTGGTACATAGGTTTTGTTTTTAGGTTCTTCTTCTTTTTCTTGACTTTCCGGGTTTTCAGATTCCTCTGGTTCCTTCTCCTCATTTCTCTCAGAAGTTTCGGGATCACTTAATCTAGGGTTTAAAGGTTCCTTATAAACGGTTCCACTTCGTAAAGTAATGGCATTTTCTTGCCCCTTCGGGTTCTGTTGAGGTTGTCCAGGGAACTGTCCTCCAGGTGTAGTCTGAGGGGCTTGGTTTAAAGCTACCTGAGAGATCTGGGTTTCAAGCATCTTATTATGAGTAATAATTTGGTCAACCTTGGTTCCTAACTGGGTAATTAGTTCGTTAACATGGACGTTTTGGTTCATGAACTCTTTGTTTTGTTGTGTTTGAACGGTGATAAAATTTTCCATAATTTTCTCAAGGCTCGGATTTGGTGGTACAGGTTACATAGGTTGATTTGTTCTTGGGGCTTGGTAACCTTGTTGTCTCGGAGGTGCGGTATTTTGGATATGGTTATTATTTTTATAGGAGAAGTTTGGGTGATTCCTCCATCCAGGGTTGTATGTGTTTGAAAATGGGCTCCCTTGGGTGTAGTTCACTTTCTCAGGGTTGGTCTCATTTAACATATTGCATTCGGAAGATTGGTGTCCTTGCGTCCCACATATCTCACAATTCGGCGAAACTGCAGCCACAGTATTCGGGGTTGTGCACATATGTTCGACTCTAAGGGCCAACGCGTCCATTTTAGCTTGCATCATGTCCATAGAGCTTAGCTCATGTATTCCTCTTTGGGCTTCCTTCTTTTCCACTGTCGCTCGTTCTACTCCCCATGATTGATGGTTTTGGGCCATATCTTTGATAAGGGCACTAGCTTCAGGGTAAGGTTTGTTCATTAGTGCGCCACCAGCGGCAACGTCGATGGTCATCTTAGTGTTATAATGAAGTCCATTATAGAAGGTTTGAATGATTAGCCAGTTCTCTAAACCATGATGTGGGCATGCTCTTAATAGCTCTTTATATCTCTCCCAGGCTTCGAACAACGATTCTCCTTGGTGTTGGGTAAATCTGGTTATTAGGTTTCGAAGAAAAGCAGTCTTGCTTAGGGGAAAATATCTAGCAAGGAAAACTTTTCTAAGGTCTTCCCAAGTTGTTATAGAATTGGGTGGAAGGGAATCTAACCATGATAGAGCTTTATCTCTGAGGGAGAAAGGAAATAATCTTAAGCGTATCGCCTTAAAAGGAGCTCCATTGGTTTTAAAGGTGTCTGCTAACTGGAGAAAGTTTTTTAAGTGTTGGTTTGGGTTCTCAGTAGCAAGACCTGCGAATTGTGTCTGTTGCACTAATTGCAGCAGGGATGGTTTAAGTTCAAAATTATTGGCTGGGATAACGGGGTCTACTATTCTGGAACTAGGTTCCCCGTTTGATGGTTGGGCGAAGTCCTTAAGAGGTCTTCGGTTTTGATCTTCGGCCATAGCTCTCCTATTCCTATGGAAAAACAAACGTGCGCGAGCGTAACGTTCAAGTTCAGCTAGAGGGTCTACTAAGCTTCCGGCACTGCGAGTCTTTCGCATTGACCGGTGGGTAACAACCTTAGTCTAAACGGTATAACTACAGGGTATGAAATTTGACGAAATTGGTCCCCGGCAACGGCGCCAAAAACTTGATGCGTGTTTTTCGCAAGTGTACGAACACGTCAGAGTAATATAAAAGATTGTCGAATCCATAGAGACCAAGTGTCAATCTATCGTACCTGTTGTTATGGTGTCACAGATAAAAAGGTGTGTACTGTGTTATAGTAGTAAACCTATTTTTAAGAAATATAGTATCTTAACTAAGTTGAAAAGTACTTTAACCTGGATTTCTTAGCAAAAAGAGGTTCTCACGAACCAGACTCTAAACTTCTTAACGCGTCCGAAAATTGTTTTAAAATCCCTTTTCTTTTTAATCTAAAAAATCCTAATGAACTAGACAAAGCGCTTTTGGCTGTTTTTGAAATAGTTAAAAACAATTGAACTTAAATTGAAAGTTAAAATAGCCCTTAAGTGTTTCTACGAACAGTTGTACGGATTACTGGTTCAATTACGATCCTTACATTCTAACCTTTATGGATTTAGTTAGACATAGTAAAGTAAAAGTTCTTTTTATTATTTTTCATAAAAGTAAATAGTGCGAGTGCGGAAAGTAAATAAAAGTAGTGCGAGTGCGAGAAATAAATAAAGTAAAGCGAGTGCGAGAAATAAATAAAAGTAAAGCAATGCGGAAAATAAATAAAATAAAGCGAATGCGGAAAAATAAAATACGAACTGGAATTAAAATGGCGGTAGGATTAACTTCCTCCCAGAGTGCTCCAAAACTTGATCACACAGACGTATACAGACTCGATCACTCGATTGCAGTAACACCCCGATGTGAAATGATAACTACTTTAAAACTGATATATGCCTAAGAGATTCTAAGTTTGGATGAAGAAAACGAAATTCTAAAGTCCTATTTATAGGCAAATATTAAATGGGAAAGGACCAGGATGCCCCCCGCCATGAGTGCAAGGTGCTGGAGAAAGTGGGGATCATGGGTCTTGGCAGTTGTGGAGTGGTCTTGAGACGTGGCCACGTTATGGCAGACCCCATGGCGCCAGCCATGGTGGATGCCGTAAGTGTAAAAAGCTGAATTTCTTGGTTTTCATCCGTTTCCACTCCTTTTTCGCTCCTTTTCTCGATTTAGGCCCCGATTACATAGAAAACCTGAAAATAAAGAAAAACAAAGTAATAACATAACAAAATAACAATAAAACCTAAGAATGCATGCGAAATCGGAGTCAGAAATACGGTGAAATTTAGTGTTATCAAGAGTAGAGAGAAGACGACATTGATGAAGATAGAGCCATATGGTTACGGATTTACGGTGTTCCATGTCATGTATGGGATGTCGATTTTTTCGAAACCTTGACGAACTTCTTTGGGAGCTTCATCTGCTGTGACGATGACACTAGTAAAGGGAACAAAAAAGACTTAGCAAGAGTGATGGTTAAAGTTCATAAGACTTTTTCTCTCCAAGAGTTTTATGTCGTGGATATTGATGGCAAGGAGTATAATCTATAAATGAAAGAAGACGCGTACGGGCCAATGATGATTCCTCTTGGAGTGGAGTCTTCCTATAGAGTTATTCCTAGTTCTTCTTCTTGCGATTCAGATACTGATGGCCTTGTGGAGATTAGTGGTTTTTGGTGAATGTTTATGAAGTATCGGAGTCGGGAGAGTTATTCCTAGTTCTTCTTCTTGCAAATTGTTGTGAATAGGATGCAATGCTTTTGATTCTTCTGTCTTGGTTTCTGGTGTAGGAGGCAATGTTTCTGGTGCAGCATAGCTGAATGGCTCTAGTCTTATGGACAACCTTGGTCTTATGTCTAATTTTGATTCTTCTGTTATTTCCAATGTTTCTTTGTCTAGGGTATAAAATTACGTTACAAGTACAGAGTTTGTTTCTAATGACGGTGAAGGTTTCTTCGCGGGAGATTTGCCGCTTTTTTCTGGTTCGGTGTCGAGGGAGGATTCTGACTTGGCTTCAGGTTTTCGCAAGTCAGTATCTTTTCTGCCGTCTGGAAGTCCTATTACAGCCGGTGTAACAGGTGTTCCTTCTACTGTCGTTTATGCTTCTGGATTGGGCAGAATAGAGAATTTGGCTCGGGATGTTAATAGTAACGCTTTGTTGGGTCTGCGGAATGAATCTCATTATTTGCGACTTCTTATAGCTTCTATGCATCCGCGTAGACATTTGAAGGACACAGTGGTGTGGAAGAGCGAAGATAATGGGTTGTTTTCGGTTAAGTCTTTCTATCGATTGACTTTTTCTTCTTTTATGCTGCTTGGTCCTCCGAATAAAGACGATCTCGCTTTTGGTTTACTTTGGAAGATGTTGGTTCCCTTCAAAAATAAAGCTTTTTTGTGGTGTAGTTTCTTAAATAGATTGCCCACGAAAGACTCTTTGATCAATATAGGTGTTTTAGTAGACGCAAGTGCGGTGTGGGTTGAGAAGAGCAATTCACTAGATCATTTTCTTTTAGGTTGTAATGTGACAAAACTAGTTTGGAAGGATATTTCAGAGTGGGTGAATTTCAAGGTTACCGAGACTTTTAATTTGAAGAGCAATTTTTTGGATTGGATCGCTTTTTTGTAAATCCAAAAAAGTGGTGAAAGGAAGAGAGAACTATTTGGATGGCGGCTTGCTGGAACATTTGTTTGGTGTGGAACGGTATAATTTTTGGAAATTCGAATTGGAATATCTCAGATATTGTTTGGAAGATCAAGATTTCAATTTCGAAGTGGAACATGATGGGGGAAATTATTCATCCCAATTACAACTTATACGAATTTGACAAGAATCCTTTGTTTTATATGTCATAGGTGCAATTGGATTGTAATTTCTTTTTGTTTTGACGAGTTATGTTCTCGGCCTTCTCTTTTTATATTCAGGTGGACTACCCTTTGTACTCGTTTTTATTGAATCACTTGCTTACAAAAATAAAATAAAATTTCCATGAGCGATTTTAGAATTCGCTTTATATGACATAGGAGAGTTGGGGTTTAATTAACCTTCTTAATAATAATAATAATTATAATTATAATTGATCTTTATTCTTTCTACATTCTTACCATTGATATGTGACTAAATAAACTCTGGTTGGAATTGAGCATACAAGTCTAGCTACTAAGATAAAATTTGGTCTAATTAAACTTACATTATTAGTATTATTATGTAGCTGGAAAGATGAGCTTGGAAGACCATCAATGCAACCGTTATGTACACCATACAATATTGCAAAATATGCTGAAACACCTTTTTATTCATTTCATTTCACTTAACTTTTACTTTTATGTTTGTAAAATACTTTTAACTATCTCTGGTAAAACATTATTCACCAAAAAGAATGGTACCTATCTACAGTACAAAAGAATAAAACCATATGAAACGCAAAATGAAGGGATTGTTCCATAGGATATGCCCATTCTAGCAAGCCATAAATAACATTCTGAGTAACCTATCCTTCATGTGCTTGTGCATGAGTGTGTATCTCATTTGTGGGCAGCATTACAGGGCATGTTCTCTTTTGGCAGGTTATCATATTCATTACAAACATACTCTTTGACTTTGAGTATAATCTGCCAAAGGAGATTTGCCCAGCATTGCTCTCGCAACTATATTTCGAACGAAAGAGGTGGTGGCATTGGTACTTATTGAAACAAGGTAATGTTTTTAAACTTATGCTACAATATATTCTTTTTAGACTCTTTTTTAGTAAACACAATTTAAGCTTGTATTCATTACTTTCTTTAGATTTTTTGATAAAATATTTCTAATTTTAATATGATTATTAATTAAAATACAATTTCTTCTAAATGCATAGGAGTCTTATATATATATATATATATATATATATATATATATATATATATATATATATATATATATATATATATATATATATATATATATATATATATATATATATATATATATATATATATATATATATATATTTATATAAGAAAACTTGACTTTTAATTATATTTTAATTTAACGGTCAAAATTAATCATTTATCCAAGAGAATCGATATTTTATATAATTTTTTTCCCTTGATTCTCTTTCTAAAGCAGACCTTACAAAACATTTCAATTTTTTAATTTTATTATTTTAACAAGAATTTCAATTTAAGTTATATATTAATTTTTTTTAAATCACAAATGCAATTTTATTTTTAATATCTTCTCATGCATTCTTGAAAATTTGTAATTCACTCTAGCGCAATTATTTTGAATTCACTCTACCAAAATTCTAATTTCATTCAATTAATAGCTTTGAATTTAATTTGGTAAAAATAAACTTAAATCAAATAAGATATGATTTTGATTTTACAATTTTTATGTGACTTATTTATATATATTTCCATTTTTTTTGTTTTAGATTTCAACAAAAATAATATCCTCTCATTTTTCAATACTTATAAATTTTCTTTTTATTTGTTCAAAAATTATAATAAGAAGAATTATGGTTCGATCTTTATAATTATACCATTTGATATCAGAACTGATGCTGAATTAGATTAGACGATTTAGTGGACAAAATATTAATGGTGAAAAAAATTATGATCGAAGAGATTGGATGAGAGATTATCTAAAAATACAAATTGTGGAAGGAGGAGTTAGGAGGCAGGGGCGACACACAATATAATATACTATAACTTAAATTTAAATTACTGTTACACATTATAAAGAAAAATTTAGAGAATAAAAAAACTCTTTTTTGTTTTAAAAATAGGAAAACAATTGAAATATTCTGTGAGGTAATATATCGATTCTCTTGAATAAATGGTTGATTAACAGTTTTATATGAAATGGAAATTTAAGTACAAGATTTGGAATAAATATATTCTCTACGATTATTAAAATAGAGAAAATGTTATAAAATCTTTTAAAACGAAAATGATATATTTGAAAACAGATTTTATGATCACTTTTATATTTTTTTATATATATTTTTTCTCAAAAGAAGATTTTAGAAATATCAGATTGTCATAACTTGGACATCCAAAATTAGAATTAGCAAGTTAAGTAAAGGTTTTCACCATTTTTAGAAAAAAGACATCTGGTTAAATAATTTTACATCAGATTTTAAGATATATGATGTGAAAAATAATTAAAATATGATTTTACATCGGATATTATTTCGAATGATATAAAAAAAGGTTAATAATCATTTACCCCTGCAATATAAACGTGTTTTGATTTACCCCTTTAAATAATAAAATTTGGATTACTCCTGAAATTTTTGGGTACCCCTAAGCGTGTAAAAACCAGGGGATAAACCAAAAAAATATATTTTACAGGGGTAATTTTTCCACCTGGGGGCAAAAGAATTAGAATTTTAAAATTTCAGGGGTAATCCAAAATTTATCTTTTAAAGGGGGTAAATCAAAACACGCTCATATTACAGGGGGTAAATGACTATTAACCCTATAAAAAAAATAATGTTGTGGTAGTTTCGTAAATAAGGGTTCTTACATCGGTTTTTTAAGAAACCGATTTTAAAAATTGCATGAATTGGCTATTACATCGGTTTTCAGGAAACCGATTTGAAAAGTGTGGCGTTTACATCAGTTTATAATTAAACCGATTTGAAAAATTGGAAAAAATAAAAATGGCTATTACATCGATTATAAGTAAACCGATTTGAAAAGTAACAAAATTTGTGGCGTTTACATTAGTTTTAGTTAAACCGATTTGAAAATCAATCCTACTATTTTGACCTTGTTTCGGTTGAATGAATTAACCAATGTAAGAAACATTATAATTTTTCTTACTAAACCCTAAAACAAAGAGTATCGTTCCAAACGCCTCCCATTCAAAACACGAATTCTGTGAAAAAGAAGAAGACGAACACACAGCCTCCACCACGCATCCACCACCACGCAGCCTCCACCACACATCTGCCACCACACGCAACCGCCACGACCGAACGACGTAACCCTAAAACGACTCACGATTCACGGCCACCCATTCCAAACACGCATTCACGATTCATGCAACCGCCACCACGCGTTCACGATTCACGACCACCAAGTTTCGTCACTGTTCTTTCTTCAAGGTTTTTTTGACTATGATAACGCCAAATTTCGTCACCGTTCTTTCTTCAAGGTTTTGCTTCAATCATCACTATTTTTGTTTCTCTTGTACCTTTTACTTCACATGATTTTCGTTTTTTTTTTGCTGATTTATGTTGAACGTGTCTTTGTTTAAAAAATAATAAGATCAAAATTTGTTTTGTTTTTGTTTGTGGGCATGTTCATAATTGCTCTCCTAAATTATCCACTTCATATGTTTTGGAAATATTCTGATATATATACTTGTTGCATTATGAAATTCTAGTTTACTTTTTTTTCTCCAATGGATGTTTAGCATAATTAACATAATAGGGTTCTTGTGAGATTATATGAGATGAATTTCTTTGGGATTAATTTGTGAGCTCGTTCAAATTAGATTGTTTTGAATGCACTAGCTTTATAACTCTTTAAGGTGAGATTTATCATCCAAATCTAATATGTGCGTGTTGTTATGAGATGGTTTTTTGATTCTGACCTTTTGCCAACTAATTGTTCCTTGAGGTATCATGACCATATAGTTTTTTGATTCTCACTTTTTGGAAAATTGCTCCTTAAGGTTTCACCATCTTTTTTTTTATACTGACATGTGATCCAAGACTAGTCTTAAACTATGTAGTTTATTACAACAATTTTTTATACAACAATCTAATATGTGTGTCTTTCTTTAATTTCAATATATATATATATATATATATATATATATATATATATATATATATATTAAATTTGTTTTTTGACATGTTTATTTTATACATGTTATGAATCATAGTTGGATGAGAGCTAATCGATTAAGTGCCGAGTACGAACATGAAGTGAAGGAATTTCTACAGTTTGCTGAAAGTAATGCTAAAAAAAATCTTCCTCCTCTTAAAAGTAATGATGAAAAAAGTCTTGATGTGCTTTTTCTCTGTCCATGTGTTCGTTGTGTAAATCACGAACCAGAACTTAATAAGAAAGCAATCATGGATCATTTAATTTGTCATGGGATTTGTCAAAGTTATACACAATGGATATGGCACAGTGAGGTAGTAGAAAAGTCAAATGTGTCCCAAAAAGATAATGTTAGTGTAGAAATGGATGATCGTCCGGAAGACATGATGCGTGATATTGGACAAGATTCGTTTAAGAAGGCACATGCGTATGATACTTTGTGCAGTGACAAGGATAAATCTTTGTACCCGGGATGCATAAATTTTACACGTTTTTCAGCCGTGTTAAAATTGTTTAATTTGAAGGCAAATAATGGGTGGACTAACAAAAGTTTTACCGAATTTCTTGAATTGTTGACACAAATGCTTCCAGAAGGTAACGTAATGCCAAATCGTTATTACGAGGCGAAAAAGATATTGTGTCCGATGGGTTTGGAGTATGAAAAGATACATACATGCCCTAATGATTGCATATTATACAGAAAAGAGTATGTAAACTATAATCATTGTCCGAAGTGCAAGGCGTCACGCTACAAAAAGAAATATGGTGATTCTAGTGACGATGAGGTGGTCAAAAAGGGTCCTCCCGTGAAAGTGGTATGGTACCTAGAAATAATTTTAAGGTTCAAGAGACTATTCTCTAATGCAAATGATGCAAAGAATCTTAGATGGTATACCGAAGAAAGAAAATGTGATGGACAAATTCTCCATGTAGCTGATTCTTTGCAGTGGAAGAAAAAATATTATTTGTTTTCAAATTTTGGCAAAGAGTCGAGAAACCTTAGACTTGGACTTTCTATTGATGTAATGAATCCGTTTGGTAATCAAAGTACTAATCATACTTCTTGGTCTGTTCTCCTAATGATTTACAACCTATCTCCTAGGTTGTGCATGAAACGTAAATATATTATGTTATCAATGATGATTTCGGGCCCAAAACAACCAGGAAATGACACAGATGTTTATCTAAGTCCTCTGATTGGTTATTTAAGAGTTTTATGGGAGGAAGGTGTGGATTGTTTTATGCGTATTCTGGTTAATAGTTCAATATGTGTGCCATGTTGTTTTGCACCATCAATGATTTTCCGGCGTATGGCAATTTGTCTGGTTATAAAGTTAAAGGGCATAATGCATGTCCTATATGTGAAAAAGACACAAGTTACCTCTAACTTGAAAAAGGAAAGAAGATTGTTTATCTTGGGCATCAAAAATTTCTAGATCGTTATCATCCATATCGTAGATTGCAGAAAGCTTTCAATAGGGAACAAGAGCATGGTGAAGCTCCAAAACCCTTAACTGGAGAGGAAGTTTATCAATGACAGCAAAGGATTAATGTTGTCTTTGGAAAGTACAAAAAGAAATGTACTGTGAAAAATTTATGGAAAAAGAGGTCGATTTTCTTCGATCTTCCATATTGGTCTAGTATTGATGTAAGACATTGTATTGATGTGATGCACGTGGAGAAAAATGTATCTGATAGTTTACTCGGAACACTTCTCAACATTCATGGCAAAACAAAATATGGTTATAATGCTCGTGTGTATTTGGGTTCGATGGGTATACGAGAAGAGTTAACTCCATAACAGGTTTACTTGAAGAAGACTAGGCAGTCTAAGTTTTTCTTATCCGGCGTAACAACTCAGTTTGGAAGGAGCTTGTTTGCTTTGTCTTCACTTCAGTTACCCAGAGTGTTGGGTTTATTTCCCATTTCTTCATTTTCCAGCACAGTGCAAATTTCAGGTCTTCTTGGTATTCAACTATAGTTTATCTTGAACGGTCGATAGCCCGTGTTATCGTCCTTTTCAGATTAACAGTTGCTTGAATAGGGGCAGTTGTAACACCCCAAATTTTCCCTCTTCTTTCTAGCCTCATTATCATGTCATAATCATCATAAGCATGGCATATCCTTAGCATCTTTCCATATAAAAATGAAGCATAACATTCTCATGTTCTAGCATTGGGCATATGATCAATCATTGGTGCATTTGAAGCCTTACAAGTCAAAGCAAGAAGTCAAGTGGCCTTATCCAAGTCCCATGAAGTGTCTCTAGGTCATGTACAAGCTCAAGATCCTCTACAAGAGCCCAGAAGGTTGGGAGATTATCAGATGATCCAAGGAAGGGCAAGCTCCTACACAAATGGTCCTCAAATTAGGGTTTCATGTTCAAGCAGGGATTCTTTGAGACTTTGGCCATTTCATGTGGGAAAAGTCCTTCATATGATATGAGAATGCTATGGATGAAATTTGGTGAGAATATTCATTGAGGAAGGCAGTTATTTCATCAGTTGCTTGCATAAGAAGAAATTGGTCAAACTGATTATTTGAAAAGTCAACTGTGGCAATTCAAGGGTTCCAATCCCATTTTCAAGCCAATGAATGTTCTTAAGGTCATAGAATAGGTTTGGCAAAGTCAAAGATCAAGAATCAAGAGGTTTTGAGAGACTTTCCATTTTTGGCATGTGACTTGTAATGAAAGTTGCTATTTTCGGCAAGTTTTGCCCTAATATTCAAAGCTTTCTTTCATGACCAAAATGACTCCAACTGAATTTTCCTTGAACATAAAATTTGTAGGAAATTGTCTCCCATTTCTAAAAATTACAAGAACATGTTCATAGCCTTCATGGTTTGAAAGTTATGGCCATTTGAAGTTCACTTGCTTTTAGGGTTTCACATGAAATATCACTTTCCACCAAGTTGCAAATTGTCATGTAACTTACTTTCAAGATATTTTATGGGTCATTTATGACTATAATATTCAAAAGCAATGCATGAAAGCTACCTTTGTCCAAAGAAGCAAGAAAATTCGTGGCTTGATATATGTGCATTTCACAAAATGCAATTTTTGCAATTTCATCCAAAGGGCATGGTCCACTTAATTATAAGCTGCAAGGTTAATCCAAGGGTGATGTGGGCATCATAGAGAATTAGTGTGTGCACATGGGCCAGGCTTTGCACGCATGAATTAGGGTATCACACTTTTCTTGCCAAATTTCATTTTCACTCCCATCACACTCTCCATGCTTCTATTTTGATCAAAAACCCTAATCAGTATTCTAAGGACATGATATATAAGCAACACACACGAATCTGGCAGCTGACTCTATCTCATTTCACCATTTTCAATTTTCTTGCATCTTTGCTTTTCTCTTTGAATCTCCTCACACATTCACACATTGCCAATACAAACCACATATTCTTGATCCCTGAAGTATAAGGAACACTTTCCCACCATTAATTCAAGCAGAGGGTGAGGATTTCTTCCATTGCCATTCAAGTGCAGTTTGGTTCGAGTTTCAAGATCTAGCCATATTCAAGCCTTCTCTTGCAATTATTTTGCAAGAAGAGGTTAGAAGGGATAGATCTACACCATTTAGAGGCTTTTCTTGGTGAATTTCAAGATCTACAAGCTTCAGGTAACTCATAAATTCGTAGATCTAGATTTAGTTTTAATTATGTGCATTATGTTCTGCTTGTTTCACTGATGATGCAGATCCATTTACTTTTGAAAATGAGCGAGAATTAAGTGAGTTATGTGGATTTGCAGTATGATGTATGTTTATGTTTTGTTTCAATCTGGCTTGTACGTTGATCTATGTGAAAATCTAAGTGCATATTTGAGTTCAGCATGTTTGATTTATGTGATCTGGATTGTTTGAATTATTTATGTGCACGTTTATTCTTGGACATGAATTTTCCGGTGTCGGAGCCCTAGCTCCGCTCACCGGATTCTGGAAATGGTTGAGAGTTGATGAACGAAGAAGATGATGTTATAGCCACAGGATCTGGCATCTGGACGGTCCATAGGTGGCCAGCGCATTAAAATGAGAGGGT
This sequence comes from Lathyrus aphaca, assembly GCA_963966055.1. Classification (NCBI taxonomy): domain Eukaryota; kingdom Viridiplantae; phylum Streptophyta; class Magnoliopsida; order Fabales; family Fabaceae; genus Lathyrus; species Lathyrus aphaca. The sequence continues at coordinate 71,586,477 of OZ014521.1, forward strand.
CTCCCTCATGTGGCTTCTAATTTTACAATAATGTTGGATGTGTGCCATTCCACAGTAGTTATCATGTGCGTGAGATGAGGTTTGTGGATTGGTTGACTTTATTGGATTCATTGACTTCATCCTGTGTGCCCATCTGATCCATTGGCCTTTGTTTTTTCCATTTTTATTTGAATTTCCACCATAATGTTGGTAAGCCTGCGCAGACCATTGGGCTCAAGCTGCTATTCACACCCCTCCCTTTTATAAGCCCAATTGATTTGAACTAAATTGCTTACTGACTTCACCCCTCCTTCATTGCCTTTTATTTTATTTTCATTTTTATTTCAGTTTGGTTTTTGATTTTTAAAAATAGTAGAATGCATCTAAAAATTCTAAAATAACTCATGACTAATTATTTTAATTTTCTTTAATTTTTGATATTTTTATTTTCCATTTATTTTCATTTTCCACGTAGGAATTAATTTTCACTTTTATTTATTGTTTTTAATTCATTTTAAATACATGCTGACTTGTGGATTTTATATCTTGATCATCAATTTGAAATTTGAGTTGGTTCTTTTTGCATTTGATTCATATTAAGGTGTAGTTTGTGGATGATTTTTCTTCTGATTTTTAGAAACTTGTGTGAATATCTTGGTAGCTTGAAGTTTCAAAACCCTAATTGGTGTTCTTGAGGTCCTTTGACCTAGTTTGCTTATGATTCTGACTTTGCTCTTTTGACATGGTGTTATCACTTGATTAATGAACATTTGTGCTTATTTGCATAATTTTTGAATGAGTTTTTGATTTGATTTGATTTTCATGAGAGATTGCCTTAATTTTTCTTCTTCTTGCTAGCATGCTTAGTTCTTAGGCTAGGAGAGCACTTGTGCCAACTCCTATAGGATATTTAGAGGTATTTTTATATGAGGTTTGATCCCTGGTCCTTGCTTAGTGTGTGTGCTTTGAGAAGTTTCTTTGTTACTTGTCTTTAAAGTTTCTCACAAGTGTATGCATGTTCACCTCACCTCCTTTGTTCATCCCTTCTCTTTGATGCTTATGATTGGGTTTGTGTGCTTCTTCCCCATGCTTCTTAGGCACATCTTAACATGATTAGGTCCCTGGTTTTTCACATGATGATTATGCCTTGATTTGGTTTGTGTTTGTTTGTCGTTACACTTGTGCACGTGTTCACTTCACTTTCCATTCTAATATTGTTTGTGTTTGAACTTGTATGAACCTTTCTTTGGTCTCTTGAGTTATTTGTGCACATTCTTGTGTTGATGTGATTCTAGTCTTGATGATTGTGAAGCATGTGTAGCTTGTGTGATCTTTTCTATTCCATGTTTGCTTTTGTTTCTTTCATGGTAGCTTGTGTTGATTTGTTGTGATTTGATTGATCCACTTCTCATTTTATGTTGTATGCTTGATCTTGGCACTTGAGAGTGACATTTCAATTCTGGTTGTGATGTCTTGGCATGATCTTTTGTTCATTTGTATCTCATTTGATTTTATTTGCTTTTGTCTTACTCTTTGTTTATGCTACTAACCATTTCAGAGGCTCGTGGTAAGTGAAGTGTGGATGTTATCCACATTTCAATTCTTTATCTCTTCTTTTACTTTGTTTTCTATTTTGTAATCATTGGTGTGTCTTATGCCATCTTTTGTTTCAATTCTTCATCTTCCCCCCTTTTAGAAACAACTTATCTCCTTTAGAGGAGTAAGTTGTTCTCTAACCTTCTTTCCTCCTCTTCCATATCTTTCTCTTCTTTCCTTCTTCTTCATTAGGATAGACTTCAAACCACACTAACCTAGGATTATCCAAGCATGCTAATATTAGGATTAGTCTTTCCCCATTAGACTTTTACCTTTAAGATCCTCTTTTCTCTCTTTCTCTTCTCATCTCAAAACAAAAACTTAAAATACCTTAATAAAGAAAGAAGTGGCTTCTTGTGTATAGCCTTATTCCATGGGGCATATGTATTCATTCCATCTTGGAATAGTACACTTGTCTAGAATGATGCACAAGTATGATCATGAGGTCATCTTCATCAAGAAAAACCATAAAGAATACTTCTTCATTTTAATCACTAAAGCACCTAATACGTTCAACAAGTCAATGAGCTTAAGCCCTTGCCCTTAGAAACAAGTCTTGGATAAATTCTCCTTACTTGGTATGCTTGTTCTATTATTCCATCTTGGAATGTAGTAGCAAGTACACATTCCATGGAAAAGAGCTTGAGTTCATTCTCTTGTGCCACACTCCTAAAAGACTTCTAAAAAACATAAACAAACAATAAGCGTCTCTCCTTCGGGACTTCTTTTCTCATCTCACTCGCTCCTTACGTACAAACTTGCTCCTACTTGTCACTTTGCAAGACGGTAACACACTCGTCGTCTGAGCCTACAACACCTGAGCATTAACATAGGCAGTTCAAGCCTTAAGACACAAGCAATCTTTTCCACCCTAGTTAGGGGAACTACGACGACTCTGATCCTTATGTCCAGATGAGGTACGTAGGCAGCGGGGTAGGGCCCGTTCGAGCACTCTTTTATTTTCCCTATATTTCCCCCCTTTCTTTTCTTTCTTATCTAGTTTCAGTTTCAGTTTTACAGTAGCTTTCATTTCTTCACCCTTTGAAACAGTTCCTTTGCAAGCGTGGATCCCGTCGGGTATGGCGGGCAATCTGGGGTGCTAATACCTTCCCAGGTCGTAACCGACTCTCGAACCCAATTTCTTTGGTTTTCAAAACATGTGTCCTTCCTTTTCTTGTCTTCGGTTTGTGCAGCATTACCATTCCCGTTCCTCCGGGATAAAAATGCCTGGTTGGCGACTCTACCTCTTCCGCGCCACTTTCGCATTTGTACCAGGATGGAAATCCAGGGAACGACAATTAAGAAGTTTCTTTTTAACTTAAGAGTCGAGGGAGAACCTACAACTATGATCATCAACGATTTAATTGTAAATGTTGTTTTTACAAATAGACCCTCAGCATCAAACACATTATAACACATTGTGTCAAAGTTTATCCCCACTGGGGATACTTGAAGAGATAAACCCTACAAGATCACATATATCTTTCTTTGCAAAAGGATTAAATAATAACAAGCTGAAAGCAACGAAAACGATTGGTTTCATGGAGGAGTGAACGCGGGCTTACACTTATATGCCTTTATAAATAACAAAATTCATTTTTTATTTAAATTTTAAAAACTTTTGAAGTTATATTATACACATAATTAATGTTCTGCCTATTGAGATATGAACTCAGTTCATGAAGCTGAACTTTAGCACTCTGTGCAATAACTCTTGATTAGCAAAGAAAGAGATAGTACAATAGTGAAAACTCTATCTTACTGAAGTAGAAGCTAAGATCTGATTTATATACATCAATCCATAATAGAATACAGTTACATTATCTAATAGATTACTAAAACTAAAGTAAAGTGTAAAGAAATGTAAAAGGGAATACAAGCTTAATTATATTATCCAAACCCCCTCAAACTGAAGGGTGCTGATCTTGAGATATGACCTTGAGTTTTATGCATGATTCTTGAAATGCAGCAGACCCAAGTTGCTTCGTAAGAACATATGTAATTTGAAAAGTTGTAGGCACGTGCTGAATGATCATAGTACCTACAACAACTCTTTCGCAAAAGAAATGAATATCTAGCTTAATGTGTTTGGTGTGCGCGTGAAGAACCGGATTGTAAGTTATCATTACAACACTCACATTATCACATAGTAATGCTGGGATTTGAAACGGTACCTGAAGCTCAGAGAGTAAGGATTCAATCCATAGTAATTCAGAACTAGTATGTGCAAGAGCACGATATTCTGCTTTCTTGCTTGAGCGAGCAACCAGAGATTGCTTCTTAGATCCCCAAGATACAAGATTCAGTCCAAAATATATATAAGAGCCATAGTTGGATCTACAATCATTGGGGTCACTAGCCCAATCAGAATCGCTATAAGCATGAAGCGAGAACTTGGGTGCAACAATGGAGGGAGACATCAGTAGACCAAAATGAGCAGTTGAACTTAAGTAGCGCAATAACCTTCTAAAAACTGCCCAATGAGAGTCAAATGGACTTGCCATAAATTGACATGCTTTGTTGACACTGAATGAAATTTCAGGGAGAGTGAGAGTCACATATTGAAGAGCTCCAACAATAGACCTGTACAACTAAGGGTCAGAAAAGTGGTAAGTATACCATGTTTGGTTAGCTTGCATACTAAACATGGGAGTTGGGACTCCATTTTCCTTTCTCATCTTGGATATTATCAACAAATCCTGCACATACTTGGACTGAGTAAGTAATAAATCCCCATTGTTGTAGCTCTTACCAATGCCTAAGAAGTATCTAGGATGACCAAGTTTCCTCAGAGCAAAAGAATTGTGCAAGTTGTTAATAAAACCATGAATAAGAACTGAATTAGAATTAGTTAAAAGAATGTCATCAACATAAACAAGTACACACACACATACACACACACACACACACACACACACACACACACACATATATATATATATATATATATATATATATATATATATATATATATATATACACACACACCTTATTTATTGTAAGCAAATAGAGAGCTATCACACTTGGAAGTAGTAAAACCAAAGTGTAGAAGTGCTTGTGTAAGTTTCTCATACCAAGCACAAAGGGGTTGTTTAAGCCCATAAAACAAATCTAGGAGGTTGTAGCATATAAATTTCTTAAGGTAATATGCCATTCAGGAAAGCGTAGTTATCATTGGTTTGTTGGATGTTCCACTTATTGGTAATAGCTAGTGTTAAGATAATCATGATGGTTGTTGGCTTAACCACAGAAGAAAAAGTCTTTGTCTAATCAAAGTCTCCTCTTGGTGAAAGCCTTTGGCTACCAACCTTTCTTTATGGTTCTGAACAATGCCATCATCATTTTCTTTAATATTAAAAATCCATCTACAACCAACAACTCTTTTATAAGGAGGAAATGTAGTTAGGGTCCATATTTTATTGGCTTGAAGAGCATGAAACTCCTTTTTCATGGCTTTGGCCCATTATGGTTGAAGTAGAGCCTGATTTACAATAGAGGGCTCAAAATGAGCCAGGTAGGCTTTGGGTTTGGCATGTCCAGTTTTGGACCTGGTGAGCATTGGATGAGCATTCTCAAGAACAGGTGCATGTGGTAAACCTAAGGGAATGGAGAGACTGAGTAGGCACAATTTGAATTAAAAGGTAAATAGAGAGACTGAGTAGGCACAATTTCTTTAAAGTTTTGATCATGAGTAGAAGCTTTAGGAGACCTCTATGCCCATAAGGGCAAAGATATAACTGGTACTGAGTTGAAGTCCTGAGGAGTGTTGAGGCTTGGATAAGGTACAACAGTAGGCATGATGTAACACCCAAATAATTATTTATTATATTAATATTTAAGTATTTATTGTGGTTAGTCGGTATATTTAATGTTGTGGTTAATTAAATCGATAAGTCGGAAATTTAGTCGAAAGTCGTAGAAAATATTATAAGAAATAATAATATAATTGTGGTGTTATTTGAGTAAGTGGGCTTATCATTGTGTGCTAATTAGTAAATGGGAGGTGTTATGTTTAGGCCCATTAGAAATTATAATATTTAGTAATTTAATAAAAAGAAATAAAAATATAAGTGATGGAAGCATAAGAAAGAAACAGAAGTTGGAAAAGTTAGTAGAAAAGGAACTTTGGAAACTATTGTACGAACGTGAGAGAACGAGAAGCAAATTCCGGAATCCGACCGTAAGAGCAACCTTCAATCCAATCTAAGGTAAGGGTGGGTTCGATTTTTATAATCGGGTATGGATTTCAATACTTTAATTGGGTTAATTTGGGTAGTTAGGTCGATATGTCTTCATTGATTTTGTGGCTGTTATGGAAATCTAATATCGATTGATTGTATAGAAGTTGTGTTGAGATGCCACTGAATTATCAACTTGCAGATGATATAAATAAAATGTGGATTAATATATTGACGTAGTATTAGAGGAAGAGTAAATTCTGGAAATTAGTTGTGAAAGAAATTAGAAGAAGAAGGGATTTTTTTAGGAATTAATTATGAAAGGAGAAGGAGGATTTTTGGCGTGGGGCCCACGTGCCTTGGATGGCGCACGCCATCCTCCTCTCTCCATCATCTGTGGCGTAGGCCACATGCAAAGGGTGTGGCGCAAGCCACTAAGGTGTGGCGCAGGCCACACTAACTATGGCGGGGGCCACTAGTTAGTGGGGGTCCTGTAGCCACTAACTCCAAAACCATTATTTAATCCAATTTTTTTCTAGTGTTTTAATATAATATTAATTAATGAATTTCCTAATTAATGTCTTAAGACTAATGATAATTTTCTACATATATTTGAATATTGTATTAAAATAAAGTACAAATTGTATTAAGTGAATTGTTTCTGCAGGAGCTATATCTATCAGTATAATAAAGAAGAACAAAATAACAGTAACTTAGTTAGAATTTTGACAGAAACTACAGGTTTAATAAATTAGTAGAAACAGTGGCAGTAGCAGGAGTTCCAGAGAAGATAACTGTTAGCAGAACATAGAAAATTCCAGTTTTGTAATAAAGTCATATTAATCGCAGAAAGTTGAAAACAACGTTGAATCAGTCGGTTAGCCGAATTAGGCGAAAAAACTTAGTTGCCCGGAATTTAACGAAATTCGTCGGGTTAAGTCGGGTAAAATAATAGTTGATTTTAATGAGTTGTTCTACTGGAAATTATGTTGCTAAATGTTGCTTCAAGTACAGCTTAGTTGAAGTGTTGTTTCGAATTACGGAATAGTTCTGAAGTTGCTATATCGAAGGCTTTTATGCCAAAGTTGATTTCTAAGTTGCTTACGTCGTATAAGTTGATATGTATTGTTCATGTGGCTATGTTGTATGCGTGTGAAGTCCTATATGTCATGTAAATTCATATGCATTTTGTCGGAGCCGTTGCTCACACCACGTTGGCCTGGATTGGCAAAAGTTGAAAGTTGAAGGCTTATGCCTTGATGCCTCGGTATATTGGCAGATTTTAAGTTGGGAGTTTTACTCCGAATGGTACCACATGCATGACTAGTCGAGTCTCACTAGAGTTGTATTCTTGTTGGTTTGTTGTGTTGATATTTAATTTAATTTGTGAAGTGGTGTTTGTTTACGATCCTTATTCACTGTATTGTTTTTCATATACTGCTTATAATTTTCGTAACTCACCTCTTCTGTTGAATGTTGTCCTTATGTGACAACGTGCAGGTAATCCTGAGAAGTAGCCGGTTACCGTTGGTCGAGTCGGTGGTTAGTTGCTCTGATACGTAGCACTCGGGGGGATTGACGTGTGTCTGCTTTGTTGATCTTTTAATTATTGCTGAATTTTAATTGGTTGAAGAACTTAGAGTTGCTTACTTCTTATTTTAAGTTGTTATTATGTTGTTTAAAGATGCTATGAATTACTTTATGAATCCACTACGTAAGATTTTATGAAGTTGAACTATTGGAGTGAATGACATTGTTTTGTTGAATTTAAGAAAAAGTGTTACGTATTTGGTATGATTTCCTGAAATTGGAAATTGTTTAAAGTTGAATATGTGATATCCCGTTTGTAGAAAAATTTTACGACTCTGATTTTGTTTATAATTCGTGGGTAGAAAATGGGGTGTTACATTAGTGGTATCAGAGCAGGTCGGTCTGTCCGGCCTGTTGTCGAGTCTTAATTGTCTAACAATCGTGTATTGTTACTAATCTAACTTTTAGTTGTGTTGTAGTGATAAGTTGAGATGGCTGGAAGAAATGACGCTGCGATGGCTGCTGCAATGCAAGCGATGGCACAAGCTGTGCAGAACTTGCCAAATGCTGGTGAAGATGCTGGATCACGTAGCTTGGCGACTTTCAAAGAGAGAATCTGCCGGTGTTCAAAGGAAAGCATGATCCAGATGCAGCTTTGGGATGGTTGAAAGAGATCGAGAGAATCTTCCGTGTTATGGATTGCACTCCAGCTCAGAAGGTTCGATATGGTACTCACATGCTAGCAGTCGAAGCTGATGACTGGTGGCTAGAGACTCATGAGAGGTTGACCGCGGCAGGTGAAGTCATTACTTGGGATGTATTCCATAGGGAATTCATGAGAAAGTATTATCCGGAAGATGTCCGTGGAAAGAAAGAAATTAAGTTCCTTGAGCTGAAGCAAGGAAACATGTCTGTCACAGATTATGCTGCAAAATTTGTGGAGTTGTCCAAATTTTATCCTCATTACACTGGTGCTGGTGCTGAATTTTCAAAGTGCATTAAGTTTGAAAACGGGTTGCGCTCTGAAATTAAGAAGGTTGTTGGGTATCAGAAGATACGCATTTTTTCGGAATTGGTTAATAGCTGCAGGATATTTGAAGAGGAGAACAATGCTCATTACAAGGTTGTCAGTGATCGCAGAGGCAAGCAACATCAAAATCGTGGCAAGCCGTATGATGCTCCAGTTGGAAAAGGGAAACAAAAAGCTACTCCGGCTCAGAGAACTAGTGGGGAGGTGCTCCTGCTGGTATAGTTTGCTTCAAATGTGGTCAGGCTGGTCATAAGAGTAATGTATGCACTGCTGAAGTAAAGAGGTGTTTTCGCTGTGGTAAGACTGGGCATGCAATATCTGATTGCAAGTACAAGGAAATGCTTTGTTTTAATTGTGGCAAAGAAGGGCATATTGGTAGCCAGTGTCAGAAGCCAAAGAAAGCTCAGACTGGAAAGGTTTTCGCATTGACCGGAACTCAAACCTCTAACGAGGACAGACTTATCAGAGGTACATGTTTCATAGATGGTATTACTTTAATCACTATTATTGATACCAGTGCTACACACTGTTTTATTTCTGCTAACTGTGCTCGAAGACTGGATTTAAAATTGTCCGCTTTGAATGGTGAATTGATTGTTGAGATTCCAGCTAAGGGATCAGTAACTACTTCTTTGGTGTGTTTAAAGTGTCCTTTGTCGATCTTCGACAAAGATTTCTATGTTGATTTAGTGTGTTTGCCGTTGACTGGGATGGATGTAATTCTTGGTATGAACTAGTTAGAGTATAATTATGTCCATATAAATTGTTATCATAAGTCTGTGAGGTTTTCTACTCCTGAAGAGGAAGGAGTTGGTTTGTTATCTTTCAGAGAATTACAACAATTGATGAAAGAAGAAGCTCGGGTGTTTTCTTTGATGGCAGCTTTGTCGGTTGAGAGTAAAGCTAAGATTGATGAATTATTGGTAGTGAAAGAGTTCCCTGATGTTTTTCCTGATGAGATTCCTAGTGTGCCGCCAGTGAGGGAAGTTGAATTTACTATTGATCTGGTACCTGGTAATAGGCCTGTTTCGATGGCACCGTATAGAATGTCGGCATCTGAATTGTATGAATTAAAGAAGCAATTGGAAGACTTACTTGAGAAGAAGTTTATAAGACCAAGTGTATCATCGTGGGGAGCTCCAGTGTTGCTAGTAAAGAAGAAAGATGGTAGTATGAGGCTTTATATTGATTATAGACAGTTGAATAAAGTGACGATCAAGAATAAGTATCCACTCCCAAGAATAGATGATTTGATGGATCAGTTAGTGGGTGCTTGTGTGTTCAGTAAAATTGATTTGAGATCGGGCTATCATCAGATCAAAGTGAAAGATGAAGATATTCAAAAGACAGCGTTCAGAACTCGGTATGGACATTATGAGTATTCTGTGATGCCTTTCGGTGTGACTAATGCGCCAGGAGTATTTATGGAATACATGAAGCGTATTTTTCATACTTATCTGAACCATTTTGTAGTAGTATTTATTGATGATATTTTGATTTACTCTAAGTCAGAAGAAGAGCATAAGGAACATTTGAGATCAGTGTTGGATGTTTTGAAAGATAAGAAATTGTATGCGAAGCTGTCCAAGTGTGAGTTTTGGTTAAGAGAAGTCAGTTTTCTCGGCCATGTAATTTCAGGAAAAGGTATTGCTGTGGATCCTTCAAAGGTAGAAGCTGTATTGCAATGGGAGACTCCGAGGTCGGCTACCGAGATTAGAAGCTTTTTGGGATTAGCCGGATATTATAGAAGGTTTATTGAAGGATTTTCTAAGTTAGCACTTCCGTTAACTAGATTAACTTGTAAAAGTAAAGCTTTTGTATGGGATGTTCAGTGCGAAGAGAGTTTTAATAAATTGAAAAAGAGATTGACGTCGGCGCCGGTTTTGACTTTGCCAAATCCGGAGGAACCGTTTGTAATTTACTGTGATGCTTCATTGATGGGCTTAGGAGGCGTGCTTATGCAAAATAATAAAGTAATTGCTTATGCATCGCGACAGTTGAGAATTCATGAAAAGAACTACCCTACGCACGATCTTGAACTTGCTGCTGTTGTGTTTGTGCTAAAAATCTGGAGGCATTACCTTTATGGTTCCAGATTCGAGGTTTACAGTGATCATAAAAGTTTAAAGTATTTATTTGATCAGAAAGAGCTGAATATGAGACAACGTAGGTGGTTAGAATTGCTTAAGGATTATGATTTCGGTCTGAATTATCATCCTGGTAAAGCAAATGTTGTGGCCGATGCTTTAAGTAGAAAGACTTTGTATATGTCAACAATGATGATTAAGGAGTTGGAATCAATTGAGCAATTTCGTTTTATGAGTTTGGTTTGCGAAGTGACCCTGCAAAGTGTAATGTTAGGAATGCTAAAGGTTAATAATGATTTTATGGATAGTATCCGAGAGGCACAGAAATTGGATGTGAAATTAGTGGATATCCTTAATCGTTGTGGTCAATCAGAGAAGAGTGACTTTAAGATTGATGCGAGAGGTGTGTTAAAATTAGGTGAAAGAATTTGTATTCCTGATGACGCGGTTATGAAAAGAAGTATTCTAGAAGAGGGTCATAGAAGCAGTTTGAGTATTCATCCAGGAGCTACTAAAATGTATCAAGATTTAAAGAAAATATTTTGGTGGCCCAGAATGAAAGAAGATGTGGCTCGTTTTGTGTATGCGTGCTTAACTTGTCAGAAGTCGAAGATTGAGCATCAGAAGCCTGCTAGGTTGATGCAACCATTGGAAGTTCCAGAATGGAAATGGGATAGAATTTCTATGGACTTTGTAACGGGGCTTCCTGTTACTTTAAGAGGGCATGATTCAATTTGGGTGATCGTTGATAGGCTCACGAAGTCGGCTCACTTCATACCTATTAACATCACTTACCCAATTGCGAAGTTGGCAGAGATTTACATCCGAGTAATTGTAAAGTTGCATGGTGTTCCTCTGTGTATTGTGTCGGATAGAGATCCGAGGTTTACGTCGGAATTTTGGAAAAGTATGCAAGATTCGTTGGGTTCTAAGTTGAGATTGAGTTCGGCATATCATCCTCAAACTGATGGCCAAACTGAGAGAACTATTCAGTCATTGGAGGATTTGCTGAGAGCTTGTGTTCTTGAGCAAGGAGGTTCGTGGGACACTTATCTTCCATTGATTGAGTTCACATATAATAATAGTTACCATTCTAGTATCGGAATGGCGCCTTTTGAAGCATTGTATGGTCGTAGGTGTAGAACTCCGTTGTGTTGGCATGAATCTGGTGACAGTGTGGTACTTGGACCAGAATTAGTTCGAGAAACTACCGAGAAAGTGAAGTTCATCCGAGAGAAGATGAAAGCTTCTCAGAGTAGGCAGAAGAGTTACCATGACAAGCGGAAGAAGGATTTAGAATTTCAAGCTGGTGACCATGTATTTTTGAGAGTCACGCCTGTGACCGGTGTTGGGAGGGCTTTGAAGTCTAAAAAGCTCACTCCTCGCTTCATTGGTCCGTATCAAATCTTGGAACGAGTTGGAAAAGTTTCTTATCGGATGGAATTACCACCAAATCTTTCAAATTTGCACGATGTATTCCATGTATCTCAACTTCGGAAGTATATCCTAGATCCGTCTCATGTGGTTAGTATGGACGATGTGCAAGTGCGGGATAACCTCACAGTGGAGACAAAGCTTGTACGAGTTGAAGATCGTGAAACAAAGACTCTTTGAGGAAAAGAGATTGTGTTGGTTAAAGTCGTTTGGTTGGGAGCTGCAGGCGAAAGCATGACCTGGGAATTGGAAAGCAAGATGCGAGACTCCTATCCTGAGCTGTTTGAAGCAGGTAAATTTTCGAGGACGAAAATATCTTAAGTGGGGGAGAGTTGTAACGCCCAAATAATTATTTATTATATTAATATTTAAGTATTTATTGTGGTTAGTCGGTATATTTAATGTTGTGGTTAATTTAATCGATAAGTCGGAAATTTAGTCGAAAGTCGTAGAAAATATTATAAGAAATAATAATATAATTGTGGTGTTATTTGAGTAAGTGGGCTTATCATTGTGTGCTAATTAGTAAATGGGAGGTGTTATGTTTAGGCCCATTAGAAATTATAATATTTAGTAATTTAATAAAACGAAATAAAAATATAAGTGATGGAAGCATAAGAAAGAAACAGAAGTTGGAAAAGTTAGTAGAAGAGGAACTTTGGAAACTGCTGTACGAACGTGAGAGAACGAGAAGCAAATTCCGGAATCCGACCGTAAGAGCAACCTTCAATCCAATCTAAGGTAAGGGTGGGTTCAATTTTTATAATCGGGTATGAATTTCAATACGTTTATTGGGTTAATTTGGGTAGTTAGGTCGATATGTCTTCATTGATTTTGTGGCTATTATGGAAATCTAATATCGATTGATTGTATAGAAGTTGTGTTGAGATGCCACTGAGTTATCAACTTGCAGAAGATATAAATAAAATGTGGATTAATATATTGACGTAGTATTAGAGGAAGAGTAAATTCTGGAAATTAGTTGTGAAAGAAATTAGAAGAATAAGGGATTTTTTTTAGGAATTAATTATGAAAGGAGAAGGAGAATTTTTGGGGTGGGGCCCACGTGCCTTGGATGGCGCACGCCATCCTCCTCTCTCCATCATCTGTGGCGCAGGCCACATGCAAAGGGTGTGGCGCAAGCCACTAAGGTGTGGCGTAGGCCACACTAACTATGGCGGGGGCCACTAGTTAGTGGGGGTCCTGTAGCCACTAACTCCAAAACCATTATTTAATCCAATTTTTTCTAGTGTTTTAATATAATATTAATTAATGAATTTCCTAATTAATGTCTTAAGACTAATGATAATTTTCTACATATATTTGAATATTGTATTAAAATAAAGTACAAATTGTATTAAGTGAATTGTTTCTGCAGGAGCTATATCTATCAGTATAATAAAGAAGAACAAAATAACAATAACTTAGTTAGAATTTTGACAGAAACTACAAGTTAAATAAATTAGTAGAAACAGTGGCAGTAGCAGGAGTTCCAGAGCAGATAACTGTTAGCAGAACATAGAAAATTCCAGTTTCGTAATAAAGTCGTATTAATCGCAGAAAGTTGAAAACAACGTTGAATCAGTCGGTTAGCCGAATTAGGCGGAAAAACTTAGTTGCCCGGAATTTAACGAAATTCGTCGGGTTAAGTCGGGTAAAATAATAGTTGATTTTAATGAGTTGTTCTACTGGAAATTATGTTGCTAAATGTTGCTTCAAGTACAGCTGAGTTGAAGTGTTGTTTCGAATTACGGAATAGTTCTGAAGTTGCTATATCGGAGGCTTTTATGCCAAAGTTGATTTCTAAGTTGATTTCTAAGTTGCTTACGTCGTATAAGTTGATATGTATTGTTCATGTGGCTATGTTGTATGCGTGTGAAGTCCTATATGTCATGTAAATTCATATGCATTTTGTCGGAGCCGTTGCTCACACCACGTTGGCCTGGATTGGCAAAAGTTGAAAGTTGAAGGCTTATGCCTTGATGCCTCGGTAAATTGGCAGATTTTAAGTTGGGAGTTTTACTCTGAATGGTACCACATGCATGACTAGTCGAGTCTCACTAGAGTTGCATTCTTGTTTGTTTGTTGTGTTGATATTTGATTTAATTTGTGAAGTGGTGTTTGTTTACGATCCTTATTCACTGTATTGTTTTTCATATACTGCTTATAATTTTCGTAACTCACCCCTTCTGTTGAATGTTGTCCTTATGTGACAACGTGCAGGTAATCCTGAGAAGTAGCCGGTTACCGTTGGTCGAGTCGGTGGTCAGTCGCTTTGATACGTAGCACTCGGGGGGATTGACGTGTGTCTGCTTTGTTGATCTTTTAATTATTGCTGAATTTTAATTGGTTGAAGAACTTAGAGTTTCTTACTTCTTATTTTAAGTTTATTATGTTGTTTAAAGATGCTATGAATTACTTTATGAATCCGCTGCGTAAGATTTTATGAAGTTGAACTATTGGAGTGAATGACATTGTTTTCTTGAATTTAAGAAAAAGTGTTGCGTATTTTGTATGATTTCCTTAAATTGGAAATTGTTTAAAGTTGAATATGTGATATTCCGTTTGTAGAAAAATTTTACGACTCTGATTTTGTTTATAATTCGTGGGTAGAAAATGGGGTGTTACACATGACAACAGACTTAGCAGATTGTGATCCATGAGTAGATGTGACAGGGCTCAGACTAGGATAGACATGCTAACAAGACATATGTTCAGGAGTGTTGTTGTTAGCTTTATCAAGAAGGGGTGAATCACTAGGGAGAGAAGGGCTAATATGTTGATGTGACCATATGGTACTGTTATCAGGTGGTGAGGCTTCAAAATTATGTAGTATAAGGATATATATTAAAGGGGACCCTATGCTATGGTCAATAGAGGGAGAGATATCAGGGTCAAAAGAGTTGGGACCATGTGCACCAGAACCAAAGAATAATGGTGCATTAAAAGAGTTGGGACCATGTGCACCAGAACCAAATTTGATTGTCACTTGGAATTGAGTCTGAACAAGGGTATATAATAGTTGAAATGCATGTAGGACCTCGGATTTGGTTTTTAGAAAGTATAGCCAAGTGTACCTAGAATGCCCATCTATAAAAGCAATATAATATATATAGCCTGAACTTGAGGGATTCGATGATGGTCCCCACAAGTCAGTGTATATAATACCAGAGGGCTTGTGGTAAACAATATCAGTCAAATGACTATGTTTCTTATCTGCATTACCAATATTACAAGAAATTCAAAAATGAATATCCTTTTTATTGGATGAATGAATATTACACAGTTTTAGAATAAGAGAAACAAAAGAAAAGTTTGTATAACCTAGCCTATTATGTCAAAGCATATTAGTGGTACAATTATATGAAGAAATGGAATTTGAATGAGATGCAACATAGCTTTGAATACCAGATGAGAAATTCAATGTGGGATGTATATTTGAGGACTTTAGCTCCAAGGATAGTTGAGGAAAGCACTAGAGCCCACTTGTATCTAGGATTACTTCAAAGATGATACATTTAGAATCCCGAGATTTAATAAAATATTTGTTAGGAAGGAACTCAAAAACAACATTATTATCACTGACAAACTTAGAAACGGATAACAAGTTCCTAGTAATTGCAGGAACATGGAGAATATTGAGTAGTTTTAGCTTATAGTTAGGTAAAATATTGGAAGTAATATGTGTGAAACCTACATACTTAATGCTAAGTGTTTGTCCATTTACTACATATACTTTATTAGGCCCTACATATTTGCACTTGGTTTGTAACAGATAATTATAAGGTGGTGAGTGGTGAGAAGCTATTGAATCAGCAAACCAAGCTTGCAACTCTAATTCTGCAGGTAGAGAGTATTCTTAAGTATATGACACTGGTTTACTCGTGGTGGACATCATTGCTACACTCTGAGGATCCTGGAGCACTTCTTGATTTGAGCCTTGAGCAGAGTTAGAGTTCTTGGCAACATTGGTGTGATCACCTGATGATGATGAATGGAAGTAATTTTCATCGAACCCATGCCAACAAGTAGTGACAGCTGTCGCTCCCGGGATTTTCATCCTAGTACAAACGCGAAAGTGGCGCAGAAAAGGTAGAGTCGCCAGCCAGACATTTTTATCCCGAAGTAATGGGAAAGGTAATGTTGCACAAGCCTAAGGAAGAAGGAAAAGGAAGAGGCCTTGCGAACCAAAGATCTAGGTCCGGAAGTCGGTTACAGATTGGGAAGGTATTAGCACCCCAATTTGTCTGCCGTACCCGACGGTATCCACGCTTGTTAGTCTGTTTCAAAGGGTGAGAAATAATATGTTGTTTAAATGAAAGAATGGTTATCTGGAATGGAATGGAAATGAGATCGAAAAGAAAGGGGAAAATGTAGGGAAAATAAAGATTGTGCTCAAATGGGCCCTACCCCACTGCCTATGTACCTCATCGGGAAAATGAGGATCAGAGTCTCCGTAGTTCGTCTAACTAAGGCGGGCACTTGTTTGTGATTTTTAGGATGACGTTGCCATAGCTCTAGCTCAGGTGTTACTGGCTCTGACTCGAGGGTGTTTACCGTGTCGCTGTTTGAACTGTCGAGGCAAGTCATATTCGTCTGCAAGGAGTATGAGATGAGAAGAGAAGACGTGTTGTCTCGTTGTCTCGTTGGTTTATTGTCTTTTAGAAGAAGTGTTTTAAATTTGTGTTTATTTTATGTACAACACTAAAGACTATGATACAGGAGCGAATACTTTCCAAGATCGCCCCCAATGGAACGTTTGTAAAGCATCCTAGAAGAATGGAGGAAACATCCACTAATCATTTCCCGTATAGCTTAAGGCTCGTGGCGCATTTGTACACATTTTCCTTTATTAAGTATTTTGATTTTTTTCTTTAAGATGAGAAGTGAGACTCAAATTGCAAAAGGAAAAAACTAAGGGAAACTAGACTTACCCTAAGTTAGTTGAGTTTAAGGATGATCTATGGTTAGTGAGGTTTGAAAGATCAAATCTACCTAAGAGATATTAGACTAGAAGTACGAGTACAAAAAGTTAATAGTGAACAATATGGTCCTCCTAAGTCATGGTGGATGAAAAACGCGTATGAAACGTAAATGGGATGAAACGATGGATCGGGTGGGTCGATTGCGTGGTGCTAAGACGCACGACTTATGGTGTGCGACATACAAGGCTTGCTTTTGGTGTAATGGAATGGAACGATGGTAATCGAGGAATCCTAAAGTCACATGAAACTTTATTTATTTATTTGAAAATTTACTCGACGTTGGACCGAGTATCTTATTTATTTTATATTTGAGATTTTGGTTTTCTATCGATTCGTTTTATCTTTTCTATCCTAATTATAGGAACTAAACAAGTATTACATCACAAAGTACAAACCGCAAAAATATAATCGAGGCATAATAATAATAATAATAATCCAATTCCATAAGCAAATCCTCGGAAAATACCTTGCACAAAAAGAAAATGTTAGTAAATGAAATGAAGATGTATATGCAACAATATGATGGAAATGCATTAAGATAACAAAAATATCAAAAGTCCTGGAAAAATATGAAATTAATTCCCTAAGGTCTCTAACCTGACTATAATATTGTATTAAAAAATATCCTAAAAATTCAAAGTCTAACTATGTCAAATGACCACTTAAATCTACCTAAGATTCCATCATAATTTTACACAAACCATACTACCAAAACAGTGGATAAAATGGCCTAAAAAATACACCAAAAATATTTCCAGGTACTATTATTTGTCCTCTAATCATAGCAAAAAGAATGGGCCAAAAATATTACAGGAAGTGGTAGAAATAAAATATACAAAATTATGTGTTCATGAAAGAATTCAATCTAAAAACTAATTAAATGGAAAATCGAAATTAAATTGAAAAATGACAAAATTCAGAAAGTAAAAATGTGGAATGTTTCTAAAATGAATTAAAAGGATACTATAATTTTTGGGGATTTTTATTATGCATTTTAATATTTTTTGTAGAATTAAATTGAAGGGTATAAAAACAGAAATTTAAAAAGAAATTAGAAATAGGGGAGGGGTGGAAGAAAGTAATTTTTCAGTAAAGATTACTAAATGGGCCTGCACATGGGGGTGCGAAAATCATCATTCCAAGGCCCAAAACACACTGAACATGAGGGCCTTACCATGTTCTCTCAGTCAACATAGTTGACTCATTCTCATTCGTCTGATGATGATAAAAATGCGATGCACGGCTATGATGGAAGGGCGTATGGTTCTTATGGTGAAGTAGTATGCACGTGAATGAAATCTGGTGGTCCAACCGGATGGTGACAAGTGTCACCGCCGGAGTGGACCATCCACCAAGAATCTTATCACAAAAGATTAGGGAGATGGAGAGTGATTAAGAGATTTTAATGACTTTTTCCAACTTTTAAACGGTCCATTAAATGATTTTAATGAGTCTCTTAATTTACCCATTAAACAAATACATACAATAATTCACATTAAAATAAAAACAAGAAACTCAGATTTACCTCTTCCCTCATCTCTCACACGCGTTCCCCCTTCTTCTCCCCAACCAAATCTTCTTCAAACTGAAACCCTAATTTCTCAACGCCGCTGCCACCGCGGCATCCTTCTCCGACAACCTTCATAAAAATAAAACTAACTCTACACTAATCTTCCTCCTTGTTACGAACCGAGAAGAACAATCTCAAACAATCATCATCAGAACGGGATCGACCACCCGTAAGCCAAAATCGTACACAAAAGGAATACGCCACAACAATCGCAACAATGGATCTCAACGCGTACCTGTGAATCGAAGAAGGGATAAAAGAATAGAGGCCGCGATTTGTTGTTCGATCTTCTTCCTTCTCCGTCGCGACTCGGCCTCGGTTTACCTCCAATCACTGATTGAAGTCGTCGATTGCAACAACAAAGGAGCGTTTCACGCGTTCAAAAAATCGAATGAAGCTTTCGCACATGTACGATCTTTTCCGTTTCCGCTCGTTGATTATGATGTCGTTGTAAAATTTATTGTTGATTTCTTGTCTTTGATTGATTTTGCAGGTTTTGGTTGCAGAAGGGATGTCTCGTGAGAATGGTGATTGGTGATGTGCGTTGAAGGCTGATGGAGATGCGTTCTTGCTTTGAACCAATGTTGACCCGCGACGACAGTGATGACGTGAATGTGTTGATGGCCATGTGAAGCAAACGTTGAACACGATGGAGCAAGGAGATGCAGAATGGTGGTGATAAGAAGGTTATTGATGATGGAAGATCCAGATTTCTGTTGAATTTGCTACCTTGGATTGATGATATTGTTCGAATTGTTTGCAGGTCGACGCCACATAATGATGAAAATTAACATTGGAGTATCAGTTGAAGAAGAAAGCAGCAATGTTGAATTCGAGATGATGGTGCTTGAAGATGGACGTGAAGAGTGACGACTTTTGAAAGAGGGAGATTGAAGATTCACTTGTCGGCTCGGCATCTCGTTTCGGTAAGCATCGAAATGTTAGAACAAATGTGGTTCTGATCCTTTAAGTGTTTTGATGATAACAAAGTCTTTCATATTAAAAGTTCTAATTAATATACTTACTCTCGTGTAGAAGATAATATTGTTTGAGTAATCCATACAAGCTAAGGAGAACCTTTATAGAAGATACGCTCAAAGAAGAATCCAGCATTAAATGACATTTATTGGCTGCGCATATATTATTCATTATCTCTGATTTCCGCTTAGAAGATGCTGGTATCCTTTTTAAAAAGCTTTAATTAAAGAATATGGTCTTTAATATGCAAAGACAAGTATCTCTTCTTATGGAAAGAAATTAAGGTATTAAAGTATATCCTAATTTGGTTCAAGATGTCTCCAACGGCTACTTTATCAAGAACTATATAAAGGACATCATTTGAAGAAATAAAGAGAGAACGCAACGCATTACAACGTATAACATATACTCAAGCAAATCATTTTATCTTGTTCTTATTGCTGTAACTATCACTTAGTGATACCTGCTTACCTAGAAGCATTTTAAGTTACGTCTTTATCATTCTTGTAACAATTATCTTTTTCCTTGAGTGACTAAGTTTAGTCAGAAGACTCAAGAAGACATTGACTATAGGTCTTTGTGTGTATTCTTATTGAATAGTGGATTAAGACCTCAGTAGAGGCAAAATCACCTTGGCGGGTGGACTGGATGTAGTTTGAGTTCAAACGAACCAGGATAAAGTAAAACGTGTCGTTAGAAGTTAATTTTAATTATACTGAAAACCCAATTCCAACCCCCCCTTCCTTGTGTTTTGCCACCTTCAATTGGCATCAGAGCGCTAGGTTCTGAGTATTACACTTTACCGTGTCAGTAAAAGATCCAGAAGATAAACACATGGCAGAAACTGGAATTAACAATGACTATCAGAATGACAAGATCAATGCTAAACCACCAATGTTCAATGGCGACAATTTCGACTACTGGAAGGATGTTCTAGAGAGTTTCTTTCTAGCTCTAGATGGAGATCTCTGGGACATGGTGACAGATGGATATATTCATCCTGTTGGAGAAGATGGTCAGAAGATCGAAAGGAAAAATATGACAGTTCAACAGAAGAAGGAATTCAGAAATCATCACAAAGCTAGGACCATACTTCTAAGTGCCATCTCGTACACAGAATATGAGAAGATCACAAACAGGGATTCAGCCAAACACATGTTTGATTCTCTAAGGATGACACATGAAGGCAACTCTCAAGTCAAGGAGACCAAAGCTCTAGCTCTCATCCAGAAGTATGAAGCCTTCAAGATGGAAGAAGATGAAACCATTGAAAAAATGTTTTCAAGGTTTCAAATTCTGGTCGCTGGACTAAAAGTTCTGGACAAAGGCTACTCAACAGCAGATCACGTGAAGAAAATCATCAGAAGTTTACCTAAAGCCTGGAGACCCATGGTCACTGCTTTAAAGTTATCAAAAAATCTGAATGAAATTTCCTTAGAAGAACTGATCAGCTCCTTGAGAAGTCATGAGATTGAATTAGAAGAAGATGAGCCCCAGAAGAAAGGTAAGTCTGTAGCTCTTAAATCTAACAAACATGTTTCTAAAGCTTTACAGGCAGAAGAAGAAGAAAGCTCTGGATGCTCATCAGAAGAAGATGAATTATCTCTCTTGTCAAGAAGAGTTCAACAACTCTGGAAGCATCGTCAGAAGAAGTTCAGAAATACCAGAAGATCAAACAATTATTCTGAATCAACATCCAGTCACAAGAAACCCAGAAGCAAAGAAGTTGTGTGCTACGAATGCAAAGAACCAGGACACTACAAAAGTGAATGTCCAAAACTTCAGAAAGACAAACCTAGAAACAGATTCAGCAGAGAAAAGAAAAAGAGTCTCATGGCAACATGGGATGATTCTGAATCATCTGAAGCAGAGTCAGATTCTGAAGATGAACAAGCTAATATTGCATTAATGGCAAATATACCAGAAGATGATCACTCATCAGAATCAGAGTTAGAATCAGACTCAGAAGAGGTATTTTCTAAATTATCTAGATCTGAGTTAGAAGCTAGTCTTTCAGAAATTCTTGAAAAATATCAGAAGCTTCAATTCAAATACAAAGACGTCAAACAAAATCTTGTATCTGAATTAGAAGATATTAGAAAACTGAAAACAGAAAACTCTGAGCTGAAAGAAAATCTCTTTGAATGTAAAAACTCTTTTGAAAAGCTCAAAGCTCAGAAGAAATCTGAATTAGAAGATCTAATCAATTCTGATAATATCATAAAACAATATGATTATAGTTTTCAACAATTTCTTACTAAAAGTTTAGATAGAAGTAAGATTGCTTCTATGATCTATGGTGTTAGCAGAAATGAAAGAAGAGGCATTGGCTATGTGAAAAATAATGAAACTCTGAAATTAAAAAATATTGATGACATTGTCATAAATACCAATACTCCTCTAAGTTCTCATTTCACCTACGGTCATAATCATGATCTTATATACACTAGTGAGTCATCCTGCTCTACAAGTTCTGATTTAAAACCCAAAATAAATCAGAAGTTTGTAAAATCTAACAAACAAGGACCCAGAAGAATATGGGTACCCAAGGATAAAATTGTGTATGTTGCAGATGTCTTTAACAGCAAAACTGAAACACCAATCATGGTACCTGGACTCTGGATGCTCACGTCACATGACGGGAAGAAAGCATATGTTCCAAAGTCTTGAATTAAAAGATGGAGGCCATGTAGGTTTTGGAGGCAATCAAAAAGGAAGAATTATTGGCTCCGGAACTATTGGTAACGGAAATCTTCCTTCTATATCTAATGTTCTGCTTGTAGAAGGATTAATGCATAATTTATTATCCATAAGTCAATTAAGTGATAATGGCTATGACATAATCTTTAATCAAAAGTTCTGTAAAGCTGTTAGTCAGAAAGATGGAACAATCCTCTTTAGTGGAAAGAGAAAGAACAACATTTATAAAATAAAGCTTTCTGAATTAAAAATTCAAAATGTAAAATGTCTAATGTCTGTGGAAACTGAGCAATGGGTCTGGCACAGAAGATTGGGACATGTTAATATGAGAAGAATATCTCAACTTAACAAACTCAATCTAGTCAGAGGACTTCCAAATTTGAAGTTCAACTCAGAAGCTCTATGTGAAGCATGTCAGAAAGGCAAATTTTCAAAAACTGGATTCAAAGCTAAAAATATTGTATCTTCCTCTAGACCATTAGAACTTCTGCACATTGACTTATTTGGACCAGTGAAAACTGCTTCTGTCAATGGCAAGAAGTATGGATTGGTGATCGTAGATGACTTCAGCAGATGGACATGGGTAAAGTTTCTTAGACACAAGGATGAGTCAATTGCTGTATTTTCTAACTTCTGTAAACAAGTTCAAAATGAAAAAGAATCAAAGATCATAAAAGTCAGAAGTGATCATGGTGGAGAATTTGAAAATAAACAATTAGAATCATTTTTTAATGAAAATGGCATCTCTCATGATTTTTCTTGTCCTAGAACTCCACAACAAAATGGGGTTGTAGAACGTAAAAATAGAACTTTACAAGAGATGGCCAGAACCATGATCAATGAGACCAATATGGCTAAACATTTTTGGGCAGAAGCAGTAAATACAGCATGTTACATTCAGAATAGAATCTCTATAAGACCTATTCTTGAAAAGACTCCTTATGAATTGTGGAAGAACAGAAAGCCCAACATTTCTTACTTTCATCCTTTTGGATGTATTTGTTTTATGCTAAACACTCTTGATACTCTGAATAAATTTGATTCTAAGGCACAAAAGTGTTATATGTTAGGATACTCTGAACGTTCTAAAGGATACAGAGTATACAATACAGAAACACGTATTGTGATAGAATCAATTCACGTCAGATTTGATGATAAGCTTGGTTCTGAAAAACCAAAGCAAAAAGAATTTACTGCAGATATAGAAGTAGAAATCTCTACAACCAGAACTTCTAAAGATCAATCTTCTAAAGTTCAAAACAATACAACTGCTCCATCAACACCTGAAGAACCCATCCAGAAGAAGCTCTCCAGAAGCAATATTAATCATCCAGAGGATAAAATCTTGGGAAAGAAAGATGAACCAATCAGAACAAGATCCTCATTCAAAAACTCTGAAGAGACACTACTAGGACTTGTCTCTCTGATTGAACCATCTTCTGTAGAAGAAGCTCTATCAGAAAATGATTGGATTCTGGCTATGCAAGAAGAACTTAATCAATTCACCAGAAATGATGTGTGGGATCTAGTTCCTAGACCCAGAGGATTCAACATCATTGGCACCAAATGGGTATTCAGAAACAAACTCAATGAGAAAGGAGAAGTTGTCAGAAACAAAGCAAGACTGGTTGCACAAGGGTATAGCCAACAAGAAGGAATTGACTATACAGAAACCTATGCACCAGTCGCCAGGTTAGAATCAATAAGACTTCTAATATCATTTGCTGTAAATCATAATATCATTCTGTATCAAATGGATGTCAAAAGTGCATTTTTAAATGGTTATATTGATGAAGAAGTATATGTACACCAACCCCCTGGTTTTGAAAATACAAAATTTCCAGAACATGTTTACAAACTCAAAAAATCATTATATGGTTTAAAACAAGCTCCCAGAGCTTGGTATGAAAGATTAAGTAATTTTCTACTGGAAAATAAATTCATCAGAGGGAAAGTGGACACAACTCTTTTCAGTAAAAACATTAAAAATGATCTTCTGATATGCCAAATTTATGTAGATGATATAATTTTTGGTTCTACTAAAAGTGCCTTGGGAAAGGAATTTGCTAAATCTATGCAGGCAGAATTTGAAATGAGCATGATGGGAGAATTAAAGTTCTTTCTGGGAATTCAAATAAATCAAACATCAGAAGGAACATATATCCATCAAAGCAAATATGTAAAAGAACTTCTGAAGAAATTTGATTTATCAGAAAGTTCAATATCCAAAACTCCTATGCATCCTACGTGTATCTTGGAGAAAGAAGAGGTAAGTAAGAAAGTAGATCAGAAGCTCTACAGAGGTATGATTGGATCACTTCTCTATCTTACTGCTTCTAGACCAGATATTCTATATAGTGTATGTTTATGTGCTAGATTCCAATCAGATCCTAGAGAAACTCACTTAACAGCAGTTAAGAGAATCTTTAGATATCTGAAAGGTACTACTAATCTTGGTCTGTATTACAGAAGATCAGAAAAGTATAAACTTGTAGGATATTGTGACGCTGACTTTGCTGGAGATAGAACAGAAAGAAAAAGTACTTCTGGAAGTTGTCAATTTCTAGGAGACAACCTAATCGCTTGGTCTAGCAAAAGACAACCAACCATAGCATTATCAACTGCAGAAGCTGAATACATTGCAGCAGCTGGATGCAGTACTCAGATGCTCTGGATGAAAAATCAGCTAGAAGATTTCAATATCTATGAGAGTAACATTCCAATCCTCTGTGACAATACTTCTGCTATTTGTCTCTCTAAAAATCCTATTTTACATTCTAGAGCTAAACACATAGAAGTTAAACATCACTTCATTAGGGACTATACTCAGAAGGGAATTTTAATGTTAAAATTTATAGACACAAATCACCAATGGGCTGATATTTTTACTAAACCCCTTTCTGAAGATAGATTTAATTTCATTCTAACTAACCTTAGCATGAAGTTATGTCCAGAATGAAAATGCTTTAATCATATGTCTTATCTCTAGAAGTTCTACTATTTATATTCTATCTGATTGTCTCAGAAGATTCTATGCCTTATCGTTTACTCTTAGAACTTCTGTTCAAAAGATTAATTTGTAGATCTTCATATCAAACACTTGTCAACAAAGCTCTAAGGACTTCCATCAGAATCACAACACGTGTTCAAATTCTGAAGAGTGACAGAACGTGCCTTAGCAACTGTTCGCTCAGAAGGATAACTGTTGAGATTCTGGAATCTGATACGGCTAGGTTTGACACCAAAAAGTCTCTTGTGCTTCCTCATTTTTCTCTAAAAACCCTAAACCCTAAAAGTTCATCTTAGTCACTAAATGGCTTCATCATCTTCACGCAAAGATTTCTCTGATGATTACTACGTTGAACCATCAAAGACTCTTTCCACTACTCCTGAGAAACTGGAAGTACTATGTGAGTTGTTCGTTGATTTCGCAAGCTTGAAGGATAATAGTTTTGACCTCCTCCCTCAGGTTGAAGCTCAAGGCTGGGAAAAATACTTTGACAGGCTAATGGGACCAGTTTTCCCTAAACTGGTTAAAGAATTTTGGATGTACGCATACCAAAATGATGCACAAGTTACCTCCTATGTGCTTGGTAAAAAGATTATCATCTCTGAAGATCACATTGCCAAACTCTTTGAAACTGATGGCAATGGTATCAAATGTAGTGATATGGATAGAGTATCTGATGCTGTCGTGATTGCTAAAGAAATTTTCACCGCTGGAAAACCATCAAACAAGATCAAAGACCTAAAGACTCCTCTGCGTATTTGGGCAAAAATAATTCTTGGGACAATCTGTCACAGGAAACCTACAAATTCTCCAGACTACATCAATCTGGATCAACAATTCCTCCTTTACTTCATTTCCAAGCAAAAGAAAATCAATCTTGCACACACACTCTTTCAAAATCTTCGCATCGCTGTGAAAGAAACAAGGGACGGTGAGAAGACCAAAAGGGACTGGATACCTTTTGGACGATTAATTTCTGACATTCTGTGTCAGAACAAGCTAGTGGACTTCCTAGCAGAAATAAACCAATCTGAACTTTTGGAAACAGACGTTGGAAAACCCTTGAATGCCAAAAATCTGAAGAAAATGAGATTCATCACATCCATTCAGCAAGAACCCACTCTTCACTCTAGAGAAGTTATTTGCACCAGAAGGATACCTCTGGAAGGCTTTCCTCTCTTTTCTTCTGATACACCAGCAGATGTTGTTCTCAACTATATGGATATCTGCAAGCGTCAAGGTACGGTACCTGACTTCAACCCAAAAGAACTCCATCAACAAATTCCAGATGTTGCCTCTCTCAGATTAAAGAAAAGGAAGACTGCTGAAGACCCCTCTCAGAAGATGCAAAAATCATCTAAGACAACAGGTAAGTCTTCTGCTTCTAATCCTGATTCCATTACTGTTGTAGAAGCTGTAACTGTAGAAGTGTCTGAACAACCTTCTAACACTTTACACTCTAGCCAACCATCTTCTGATACCAACTCTGAACAAATGCATGATTCTGAACCAACCCAAAATATTAGTCCCATTCAAACTGAAGTTCTCACAACTTCTGCTGTTGCATCCATCCTATCCTCTTTAAATCCACCAGAAACAGAAACAGAAAATCATCAACCCCAAACTATTGCTGATTTTGACATACCAATTGATGACACTCCACCATCTGATATTGACTGCTCCCTTACAAATGAACCACAATCTGCCTTGAAAGCTGTACTTGACCTTGATCTTGAACACTACCAAGACTCAGATGCTGCCTCAATTTCCCATAACATTTCAACATCCCAAAATTCACCTTCTATCATAAACATTCCTGATTCACCCGAAGAAACTCTGACTGA
The DNA here is from genome assembly GCA_963966055.1 of Lathyrus aphaca. Classification (NCBI taxonomy): domain Eukaryota; kingdom Viridiplantae; phylum Streptophyta; class Magnoliopsida; order Fabales; family Fabaceae; genus Lathyrus; species Lathyrus aphaca. Next base: position 71,613,398 of record OZ014521.1, read on the forward strand.
AAATGACAATCCCCTTAGAACCACAATTGACTTTGAAGCACTTCAAAAACTGTCCTCTATGTCCAACAAAAGAGCTATTCCTGTTCCAAAACCCAAACCATCCAAATCAGACATTTCTACTTTACTACTGGCTTTTGAAACAGTTCTGAAATTAAAATTAGAAGATCTGAAGACTGCTTGTGCAGAGCTTACTGATCCTGCTGCATCTGATTTTCTATGGGCTGACCTCAGAAAATGGTTTACTGCTGAGTCCAAAAGACTCAAGGACATCTGCTATGATGTTGCTCATCAGAACTTCTGTGAGTACCTTCAAGCAGTAGTCTCAAATGTTGCACAAACTAAACCACTTCTGCTGGACAGCAAGCCCTGGAAAGAACCAGAACCTCTGGATAAGCTCTCAGCACTTCAGATGATTTTAGTATCCTCTGTTGAAGAAACTGCTAATAGTCCTGAAAATCAAGCTGCTCCACAAACTGAAGAACCTCTGGAAACAAATTTTGTGTTACAATCTCTGCAAGAATTGAAGAAAGAAAATCAACTAGTGAAGGAACGTCTAGACAAGCAAGAAGAAACAACTGCTGAAATGAAGACTCTACTCACCAAGCAAGTGGAATCTTCATCAGACATTAAATCTTTGCTGGAGACTTTAGTCACTAAGATGAACACCTGATTTTCTTCTCTCATGCTTTATTTTTTTTACTATTTTAATTTCTGGTTCTGCATAACTATTTGAACTTCTACTGGTTGTTTGCGTTTGCTTCTAAGTACTTTAACTCTACTGGTTTTGGTTTATAATTTTTTTTTCTCTCTTGTTCTTTCTCCTTTTATCTTTTTGATTATGACAAAAAGGGGGAGAAACGAAAATGATTCTGATCCATAGCAGTTTACCATAATCTGCCTTTTACATATTCTGATAAAAGTATTTGAGTTGTTATCTTAAAAAGAAACAGGTCAAGTAATCAACTCAGGGGGAGCTAAGGATCATAGAACATCTGAAAGAAATTTTTCTTCAAATCAAAGGGAGTACATTTAAACTCATTAAACTCTCTTCTTGTTAAATTAAAATGTTTTGTCATCATCAAAAAGGGGGAGATTGTTAGAACAAATGTGGTTCTGATCCTTTAAGTGTTTTGATGATAACAAAGTCTTTCATATTAAAAGTTCTAATTAATATACTTACTCTCGTGTAGAAGATAATATTGTTTGAGTAATCCATACAAGCTAAGGAGAACCTTTATAGAAGATACGCTCAAAGAAGAATCCAGCATTAAATGACATTTATTGGCTGCGCATATATTATTCATTATCTCTGATTTCCGCTTAGAAGATGCTGGTATCCTTTTTAAAAAGCTTTAATTAAAGAATATGGTCTTTAATATGCAAAGACAAGTATCTCTTCTTATGGAAAGAAATTAAGGTATTAAAGTATATCCTAATTTGGTTCAAGATGTCTCCAACGGCTACTTTATCAAGAACTATATAAAGGACATCATTTGAAGAAATAAAGAGAGAACGCAACGCATTACAACGTATAACATATACTCAAGCAAATCATTTTATCTTGTTCTTATTGCTGTAACTATCACTTAGTGATACCTGCTTACCTAGAAGCATTTTAAGTTACGTCTTTATCATTCTTGTAACAATTATCTTTTTCCTTGAGTGACTAAGTTTAGTCAGAAGACTCAAGAAGACATTGACTATAGGTCTTTGTGTGTATTCTTATTGAATAGTGGATTAAGACCTCAGTAGAGGCAAAATCACCTTGGCGGGTGGACTGGATGTAGTTTGAGTTCAAACGAACCAGGATAAAGTAAAACGTGTCGTTAGAAGTTAATTTTAATTATACTGAAAACCCAATTCCAACCCCCCCTTCCTTGTGTTTTGCCACCTTCACGAAATTCCGATTTCATTCTTCTTTTCCTCACATCTGAACTTGTTGAATTCAGAGATCTTCTTCTTTCAATTCTGGTTTTTTCGATGGTTCTAAATTGTTGGAGTTGTATTATGCAGGCTCGGTTGAAACAATGTGGTGATGATGAAGATTGATCGAACGTTGTTCTTGAAGGTTGATGAAGGTGTGAGATATTCAAAGGTGGCGATGCGGTTCCGACTTTATTGGAGGAGAAAATTGATTGCTGAAAATGGATAGTTCAAGGGTATTGATGGTGCGGTAAATAGAAGTTGAAGATATTGGAGAAGAAGATTCAAGGTTGATGAATTGAGAAGAGGGTGATGAATTATGAGAAAATGAAGTTGAAATCAGAGAAGAAGGATGAAGATGAGGTGATAAAGATGAAGCTGAAAAAATGCCCCCCTGAAGATGTAGTAGAATTCTGGATTTATATGTGATGAAGATAGAGAGTAGTTTCTTTTTTTATTCTCAGAAATTCTGTTATATAGTTATATAGTTAGTTAGAAATTGGTTATGGTTTGTAACTGAAAATTTTGTATAAATTTTCTTCTCTTTTCTTCTTCTATTTTGCTGTAGCTTTCTGCTATATCAGTATACCATAACTGCTTCTCTTCCTTATTATCAATCAGTAAAAAATCTGAAAAATATGAGACCTTCGTCTTTTTTTTCTTCTTGATAATATATGTTTTCCTCCTGTACCAGCGCACTACCAATATGTAGGGACTCATGTACCTCTCCAATAAAATGTGGCAAGAACAAAGACGCATATGTCAAATTATAGTTTAACTTAAATGAGGCATTAGTATAAGCTAATTTCAATTGCATTGTATGATTATGAATTGCTCCTAGTAACACATTTATGCTTATGTCCATAAGAATCATGACAATCTCTGTAGTATTGATAAACACACTTGAAATTCTAGACAACAAGGTTAAAGCAAGGATTAACAACAAAAAGTATCAAAATAATGGATTTTTGGACTTGAATAATTGGGATAATGAATCTTAATTGGTTTTGTAAATTTCTTTTCAAATGAATTTGAATCTTGTGAAATAAGGAATGGGTGAATAGCGTAGAAAAGAAATCGTTTATGGATAACTGAATTGAATTGATGATTTGGATATGAAAATGGATATTGGGCAATTGGATATGGTTTGGATATAAAATGAATATATGGATGAAATGGTTAGCTGGTCAAAAAATGGATTCGGATTTGAACACGACTTTTTGTGTTTGGACTATTGAATTTAATTTGGGATTTGGGATTTGTTTATTGGATTTCAAATCGAATTTTTGAATTGAATTAGAAAAAAAATGGATACGGAATACGGATAAAATGAACTTTGAAATAAATATGGTTTAATTGGAGAATAAGGACAATGAATCCCGAATGCCTATTGAATTTGAACTTGAAATAATGTTGAACTCCAAGTCATCCATTTGCATAAACCTTCCATCTTTGTATGCCTAAAGACGAACCTCAATCCATAAATCTTAATTAACTTGCAATTGAAGCAAACAAAACCAATTTGAATGACAAATGACCTTAGTCCATATCAAACAACAGAAATAAATCTTGTCGAAAGAATGCATAGACACACAAAAAGAAAACCATAACCAATGACCAATGACCAATTATAGACTAATCATTGAACACTTCAACGATTGATATGAGAACGAATAAGGTAAAGCATGCTCGGGGTATGATGCGAACGAAATAAACGTCTTCCACTTATTGAGCCTTGAAAGGTAACCTTGCTCCCACAATCACAATACATTATGGTACGCCCGATTATGATTATATGACTTAATAGAGAATGGATACGATATGAACTATAAGCCAGTTAGTGGTAATGAATTAGAGGGCAAATTTTGGGGTGTTACAACAGCATGCCCATATTTTCCACAGAGTTGGCAAGTAGGTCTGTTTTCAATAGCAGACGTGGATCTACCATTCCCACGATGGTGCGCATAACTAGTTCGTCCACGAGCACGATATGCTAAGTATGCTCCTATGGAGCTACTCTCAGTTGGAAGAGTATGAGAAATATTCGCAGCAACATTTAAGGTAGCCAATTCTTGACGGTGTTTGTCAATTTGTGCCTCTTGCATATACAACAGAGCCTCAACCACTATGTCAAAAATGACATTTAACAGCGCACCTTAGACAGTGTTTATTTAAAAAAGCGTTGTTATAAGTGAAAAAAATATAAAAAACGGAAACTGTTCACAAAATATTTTTAAAAAGCGTTGTCTAAGGTGCCCTTTAGACAGCGCTTTCTCAAAGCGCTTTTAAAGGTATATCTTAGACAGCGCTTTTGAGAAAGCGTTGTCTAAGGTCTTAAAATTTATAAAAAAAAATCAAAAGCGCTTTCTAAGGTCAACCTTAGACAGCTCTTTTCAAAAGCCTTTTTAAAGGCCGCCCTTAGACAACGCTTTTTCTCAAAAGCGTTGTCTAAGGTCTAATTAAATTAAAATATTAGACCTCAGTTTCTATTTTCGTCCGTTTCTGTTCTTCTTTCCCCCCTCCATGCAAGTGCGAAACCTAAACCTGAAAAAGCTCCATAAACCTTGAATTGTTTCTGTTCTTCGTTTCTGTTATTCATTTCTCGGTTTCGATCATTATGGTTCTTATGAAGATTTCTTTGAAGAATCGTGAAGACATTTGGGTGTTGACTAAGGTTTTGTTCCATCGTGTAGAAGAAGAGGTACGGATTTCTTCATATCATTTGGATGTTGACTGAGTTTTTGTCTCTTTTTAGTTGAGGTTTAGGTTATTTCATTTTAGCCATCTGATATGTCTGCTTGTTTGTATAAGAAACTGAGTTTTTGGTTAATTTGTAGACTGAGTTTGATAAGCTACCGAGTTCGTCCATTTTCTTGATTGAGTTCGTCCGAGTTCGTCCTCTACTGAGTTCTCATAAGGTACATTGTTGTTATTATGTTCGATAAGTCATAATATTGTTGTTATTTTCTTGACTTAGTTTTTGGTTATAATGTTGTTTATTGATTGTAATATCGGTTATATTGTTGTTATTTTGTTGTTATGTTCGATAAGTCTAATATTGTTGTTATATTGTTGTTATTATATGTAACTCTATTTTCAACTTGAATGATGTAAATATATGTTAATTGTGAGAAAATGAAGTGAACTTGAAAGTTGTTAGAAGCTAAATTGTTTGTCATTTAGATGAACAATGATTGAGATTTGAGAATGATTTTTATAAGATGATAAGTTTATTTTCCTTATGAAAGAGTCTAATATGATGTTTGAAGTTCAAGTTTCAATCATTTTGGAAGGTTTGTTGTTTGAGGACAGAATTAAGAAGTGAGTTGTAATGATACCTCATCCAATGTAATTTTTAGTCTTTTAAGGAAATTGTTTAGTTTCTTTCTTAAAAGTTATGCGGTACATGGGTATGGAAAGTATAGTAAGAACATAATACTTAGTAGCATTGTATTTAGGATATTCGAAGATACTACCCGACTATTAATCTAGCTTGTTGTCTGCTACAATATCAATCTAGTTGCTTCTCATGTCCAAAACTCTATAATTCTAATACAATAGTTTTCGTTCTTGACTGATTATGTGAAAATAGTGAAAATAGTATAGGCTATTGTCGTTTGGATTTACATTAGTTATGTATAGGTTATTGTCATTTGGAATTACATTGCTTATGTATATATAGGTTATTGTCGTTTGGATTTACATTGGTTATGTAACGTTATTGAAGTTGATATTGATTGCTTACCTTAATAAGTAGGAAAACCATGGATAAAACATGGATATGTGTCGATCGATTGTCCAAAGAGTACGAGAATGGGGTTGCGGAACACGTTAAAAACCCCAGACGAATGAAATATCCTTTATTGCGTTGTTGTTATATTGGTAAGGTTGACGCATATGGATTGAAATCGCATTTACTGAGGCATAGAATTGAAGGAAGTTATCAGTGTTGGAAATTTCATGGTGAGAAAATTAACGAGAATGTTGTACTGATTGGGAAAAGTAATATGACCTATGCTTCAGACGACAAAGACACGGAAACATACGATTGTGATCGAGTTGAAGAGATTGTAGAAGCACTTGAAGAAGATCTTCATGATTGTCCTGAAATGTTTGAGAGGTTGGTAAGCGATGCAGAGAAACCATTGTATATAGGTTGCACTAAATTCTCAAGACTGTCTGCGGTCTTAAAGTTATACAACTTAAAGGCGGGCAATGGATGATCGGATAAAAGTTTCACAGAGTTGTTGGCCCCTATGAGAGAAATGCTACCGGAGGATAATGTTCTTCAAAATCAAACCTATGACGCAAAAAAAATGTTGTGCTTGTAAACACCCCAAATTTTCCCTTACCCATTCACACCATGGCTTGTGATCTTTTCATATGCATAAGTTCAATCACATCATCTCATATTGCATTGATTCAAGGTCATCTGCATCTAGGGTTTGTGATCTGAGCCATCCCTGAGTCATTTAAGCCACTCCAAAGGTCATCAATCACTTCAAAGGGGTCCATGAATGTTCAAGCATCATATTATATCTTCTCAAGATCAAAGAAACCAAAGAATCACAAGAACTGAGAATGGCATGGAAGCAGAGCCAGGTTTGACTGCACAGATGACCTAGAATTAGGGTTTTGGTTTCAGAGGCCATAAATCCAAATTTTTTGGTCATTCTTGTTTCTATTGGTCTCTATATGATATAGGGATCATGCATATCAAGTTTCATGAAGAAATTCAATGGGGAAGGCATCTGATCAAGAGTTGACTTCTTGAGCAAGTCAGTGTAAAATCAGGGCATCTCATGCCCCCAATGACCCAACCAAAGGTTGTTCTCCATCATTTTGAATGTGTATGATCTTTATTTGATCATATAAGATGTTAGAAGTTCACAAAATTGAAGAATTTCAAGCCATTTGCAAAATTGCCATTTTGGGAAAATGACTTGTAATGGAAACTTGCCATTTTGGGAAAGTTTTCCAACCCTTTCAAATTGATTCAAAAATGATTCAAATGAGAAAACTTTGGTCATGAAAGTTGTAGAATGGATCATTCCCTTTTCAAAAAGTACAAGAACTTGTCCTAATTCATTTTGGATCAAAAGTTATGGCTTGTCAAAGTTGGGAAAAATCACATAATTTCAAGTCTTGCACCAAAGAGGCAAAGTTGCAAAACCCCTTACCAAGGCAAAATGAGACCTCAAAGTGACTTCTAATATTTGCACAAACATAAACCCATGCCTAAAATTCAGAATGCACCAAGAGTTTGCCCATTTTCATGACTTGTGCTTTAAGAAATCACAAAAGGGGCAAAAAGTCACAAAGTTGCAAAACCTATCACAAACCCTAATCCACTTGCAGCATTGCTTCTAATCCATTTCCATGGCTCTCCCTAATCTCAGCTGAGCCAAACCATGCCCCTATCACAGCCTCACACTTGCCCATACCTCAAGTACACCTAACTTGGACTTTATGCAAAAACACCCATACCAATCCCACAGTGCCACACCAACTTCTCTGACCCATCCAGTTTTGATAAGTGGACCAAAAGGGACTCAACACAACACACACACAAGCCTGAAACAGCCCCCAAGCCATAGCTCCAAGTTTTCACCTCTTATGCATTTTCATTCGAAACTAAAAACACAAGACACAAACACCAAAACAAACTTCATAGAACATCTCAGCATGTTCCACTGATCATCCCTGACCCTTCACCTTGCCATGAAACCCTCTGAAATCAAAATACGATTCCTTCCCCTCTCTGAACAGAACCTCTTCAAACTCACAAACCAGCCACTCTAAACACCAACCAAGCTTCAAAGCATCATCAAGAGGACCATTGGGTCCATTTTGAAGCAAAGAGGCAAGCAGAAAGTCCCTGGATTGAAAGCTCAAACTCAGGTAACATGATGCACAAATTTTCCAGAACCTTGATTTCTTGTTAGAATATTGTTCTATGTGTTGCCCTGATCATGGGGATCTATTTATTTTCGAAAATGAGCCAGAAACAAGCATGTTGTGATGTTCTGAAATTTTTGCCCTAAGATTTGTTTCCTTCGATTCTCACTGTGTAGTCAATATAAATTGTTTTTGGCCATGGATTCCTGTTACCCATTGTTGAATGATTGATTCTGGAGATTTGTGGGCCTTGGGGATATGTTTTGAGTGATTCTGGTGAGAGAGGCAGCCGGAGAAGACGATCGGAGCTTATCTCCGGTCGCCTGAGATTAATTAGGGTTAAGTGTGATTAATTAGGAGTTTTGAATGTGGACCCTTAGATTTGCTTTCCCGCGCGCGAACGAGTGGTCTGGATGCTTCATTAAAGCCCTAATCTCCAATTAATTATTTAAATCTTGTTTAATTAATTTATAAAACAAAATTAGCCAGATTTGAATCTGGGCCTTTGGATCTGGCGCGCAGTCAACCAGTCCAAACCCAGATCAAATCCTGGACCTCCTTTTGGATTACTTTCATTATTTTCATTTTAAATTCATTTTCTTTTCCTTTTATTTGCATGAATTATTAAAAATAGTAAAAATCATTTAAAAATTATGAAATTTTTTATCAAAGATTTCATTAATTTTTAAAACCCAAAAATATTTTTATTTTTATTTTTTGCACTGAAAATTATTTTTAAATTATTTAAATGTTTATTTTTAATTAGTTAATGAAAATTAATTAATTAAAAATACATTTAGGTATTTAAAAATCACAAAAAAAATTCACATTGCATTTAGAAACATTTAGAAACATTGTCCAACTCTCAAACCAAATTTCTTTTTTGTTCTTGATGCCTCTTGATCATTTTCATTGGAATTAATTTCATTTTAAGGCAATATTTTGGTTCAATCTTCAAAAATTTCATTCTGCCTAACCATTGAGAGCTGGATGGTGATTCTTCTTGCATTGCACTCTTCATGACATTTAGTTTATAGGATAAAATTGGTTTGATTTGATCTTGCATTTTCAATTTTTTTAGCATTTTTCTTGATGAGGTACCCCAAAACCCTAGCAATCTTAGGAAATTCATAACTTTCACTAGGTTAAGAGTTGGATCTCCTCCTTTGGGCAGTGAGTTTGTATAGATTTAGGGTATCTTTGATTGCATTTTCAAAATTTTATCATGTCTTTTGCTTCTGGTTTTGGATTTTTGCTTTGCATGATGCATGTAACCCTAATTTGTGCCTTCCTTTGCATCCTTCTTTCATTTGCTTGCATCCAATGACTTGCCATGATATTGTGTGCATCCACATGGCTCATAATACATCTTAGGACATATTAGAATCATGTTTGATCATTGCATCTTTCATTTGTCATGTTATATGTCCATTGCATTTCATAACTTTTCATGAACATTCATGGTTCAAAGCATGCTTCATCTGCATCCATGTCCTTGTATGATCATTCTCATGTCTTGCCTTATGTTTGTATCATCTCATAGCATCATTAACATCATGTAAATGTTTCTGACTTTGGTTTGAAACATGAAATTTCATCTCATTTGCATTGCATTTCATTTCCTTTTGGCTAACTTTTCAGGTGGTAAGTTGTTTTGAGAAGTGAATTTGCCTTCACTTCTCACAATCTCTTCTCATCTCTCTTGTATCTTTGCTGCATTTTGTATCTGTATTAGAGTGAGCTTGATCATTCATGTTCATCTCTTACTTTCTTTCTTCAAGCAACTTGTCTTCTTAAGTGGAGCAAGTTGTTTTGCTTCTCTTTGCTTCTTGCTCCTTCCATCTGCTTCCTTCCTGGTGGTTTCTCTGAAGATCTTCTTGCAAACCTCATTAACCCTAGGAATAACTAAGCATGATAACAATTAGGGTTTGATTAGTCCCCCATTTAGCTTTTACCTTTGTGTCATCTTTTGAGTCTTCTCCTCTCATCTCATAATCAAGGACTAAACCCTTAAGGCTTTAAGGCTTTGTGATTAGGGTTATGCCTGCATCCTTCTATTAGGATGGAGTGTATAACTTTAATCCTAAGTGTTAAACCCTTAATGTGTTTATATCCTTTAATCAATTCACCTAATAATCATCAAGACATCAAGCTTGTAACTTGGGCCTTGCATTAGGGTTCTAATTCTTCCTTAACTGGTTAAGAAGGACTAACCCTAGTGTTAATGGACAAGTCCCTCTCAAGCTGTCTTACAAACCATAAAATTCACTTCTTAATATTATCATTAAGTAGAATCCACTTTAATAAAGGCTTTGTTTTGTCATGAGGTTAATCCGTAATCATGGATTATGTTGAGGAGTCTTTCTCAGCTTAAATGTTCTCATCTATTATCCTTCTATTAGGATGGTGTAATGGGTCCATTAAATCCCTGATTATGGCTTAAACTCATTACTTAACACTAAACAAAAACAACAAAAACATCTAAATAACCACAAGTAGGTTAATGATCTTAATCCTACACCATGGTGATTAAGTGTGAGGTGCTTACTTCATACTTATGGTACTCTCATTACCCCTAATCAGAGGGAGGATGTGATGAGTTTACTAACCCTTGGTTTAGGCTTAAGCTCATTTTCCTATGACAAATTTTCAAGAGCAATAAAAGATTGAAAACATAAAAAAAAAAACAATAATCGTCTCCTCCGGGATTCTTTTCTCATCTCATTCACTCACAAACGAGAACTTGCTTCTTCCGTCTAATGCAAGACAGTTTGCACCTGAGCCAGACAGGTCATACACTTGAGCATAGACAAGTGAGCAGTTCACAAGTCAATTTATCTTTCAGTCTCTTTGGGTCGAACTACGGTGTTCTGGCTTCCTCATTGCACGAGAGGATATGTAGGCATAACTTAACTGTTATTGAACAAAAGTCTCTGTATATCCCCCCTCTTCCAGCATTACTCTTTAAGCCTCATAGTCTTGGGCTTTTCACTCCTGTTCTTACACTGACACTTCTCTTATACACTTCACAGTTATTCTACACCGACACTAGCATTCTTTCCAGCTTTGAAACACAAATTGCACAGCCATTACCCTTTTAAAACACAAATCTTTTAAGCGTGGATCCCGTCGAGTACGGCGGACAATCTGGGTGCTAATACCTTCCCAGGTTGTAACCAACCCCCTTTCTCAGTCTCTTTGGTTCGCAACCGTCTTATCTATCTTTTCCTAGGTTTATGCAGCATTACCTTTCCCTCGGGATAAAAATGCCTAGCTGGCGACTCTATTCATTCCTTCTCTCTTTCGCCGACCGTTCGCGTCTGTACCCCTTCTGACCAGGTGTCATTTGGTGGGAGCGACAGCTTGGTGACTCTGCTGGGGACCCTTATACTGTAACCAGGGCTTCTGGTTCTTTTAGTGGGTTCCTCCTAGCGCTTGTTTGATTTGTGTTTACTGGGGTGTTATGTGCTAATTGTGTTATATAGTTGCTTTATTTATTGCTTTATGTGCAGCTTTATTTATTGCTTTCTTCACAGTTTTATATATTTCCTACTGTCATTACATTTGCTGGATCTGTTCTTCTGTCTTGGTGGGTGGGGTTTTCATTGAGAATATAAGGTCCTATACCTGGGACCTGAGTGACACCTAGGCTAGAGTGGTTCATGTTCTTTCCCATTCCATTTCGGTCTGGTGCGGGAATATGAAACACGGTTCAGATGTGGGTTTCTTCTTGAGAACTCTGTGCTACAGATTTCCTGTAGTGCTAGGGCTATCTGGGAAGCCTGCTAAGTCTGGATGACCTTTATAATTGACCTTCAAAAACTGAGGTGAATTAGAGGAGGATCCTTTATGGTTATTGTAAACACTGTACCTCCGGGTTAGAAGTGTTTACACTTCTCATAACTGATCCAAGTCTGAGAATCCTTGTTTTAGAACACCACCTGTGAGAGGGTTGGGCTGTTTACAGGTTTGCAGGTACCATTGGCCACATCATACCCTGTCACTATTTGGATTAAGAGTACTCCACTTTGGGACAGTTCTTGTGATTTTAACCCTGGACATGTGGCTCTTTATTTGAGTCCCCCACCTTGGTTACTGGATTTCTAAACCTCCATCTGGACTTCTTGAACATACATGGACTCTATATCGAGACAGATAATCAGATCCAGCTTGATCACAAACCCTTGCATATCATTTGCATACTCATCATTTGCATTTTAACATTTGTTTATTTGTTTTTCAGGGTATCCACATTACATCTGGCTTGGTTTTGACCCCTTCATCTGCATAGACCTCTGTTCATCAGCTATCTGCTTCAGCTATCTTCATCAGTTGTTTGCTTCAGTTACCTTCATCATCAGTTTATCAGTGGCTTATCTCCGGTACTAGTTTTGATCTTCATCAGCACTTGTCTTCAGTTCTTCATCAGCAGTCATGGCACCCAGGAAGAGCAACATTTCATATCATTTCTTTGAGCCTGTGCTGACTGGCATCAGTCAGGTCCAGGCACTTATCACTCCAGACCACATCCCATTATTCAGAGAGCATTATGGAGGCATCCTTGATATGGTTATGGACCTGGACCCTTCTCAGAGGAGTATGATCCACACCTGCCTACAGTTTTATGATCCTCCTTTGAGATGCTTTACTTTCCAGAACTTTCAGTTGGGACCTCTGCTGGAGGAGTTCTCATCATTGATTGGAGTACCTGTCAGGGGTGGTGTCCCCTTCAACCCAGAGATGACTTCTCCCAGCAATGGAGAAGTGGCAAAAGCACTGTACCTAGAGCCTATATTGATTGAGCAGAACATGACAACAAAGGCTGGGATCCCTGGTTTGCATTTAGACTTTCTGACTTCTCAAGCCATCCTGAAGGCCTCTTTGGGAGAATGGAGGGCAGTTTGTGCATTGTTAGCCCTCAGTATATATGGGGTTATACTATTTGTAGATGAGCCCAAGTTTATCAGCAAGAATGCCATTCATCTTTTCCTTCTGAGGAACCCAGTACCCACCTTGCTGGGAGATTTCTATTATTCCATTCATCAGAGGAATGAGAAGCAAAGAGGAAAGTTGGTGAGATGTTGTGCTCCTCTATTTCACACCTGGCTGCTCAAACACTTACCCAGGAATGATGCCTTCCTGAACCCCCACCAACAGAAGAATTGGGCTAAAAGACTTATTGCTTTGACTTCAGATGACATCAGATGGTGTACCCAGAGCACCAAAGGCAGGGACATAATCACTAGCTGTGGGCAGTACCCAAATGTACCTCTGATAGGAGTGAAGGGTTGCATCAACTACAACCCTTTGCTGTTTAAGAGACAACTGAGCTATGCTTTGGTCCACCCTCCTAGAGTGCAAGATTTAGCTGAAACCCTGTATTGTGAGATAAAGCCTAATCTAGCTGCTGTCAGACAAGCATCCTGGGCTTGGGACAACATCCAGACCAAAGGGATGACCATTCTTGGGAGGTGCAATAATGTGGCTTCAGCTCAGTATTATGAATGGTCTCATGCTAGAGCTCAGATTTCTGGGATGCCTTTCACCATTGAGGATGCACCTAGACCATCCACAGTACCACCTCCAGCCACTATCAGCCTGGAAGAATTTGAGAAGCTGAAGGAAAGGAATGAGAATCTGTCTCAAGCTCTGAAGAAGACCCTCTGGGAGAGGAGTGATGGTCATCTAGACATTGAAAGGTTGGAGAAGCTTAAGGTGGAACATCTGACCAAGATTGAGAAAGCAGAGGACTACATCAAGAAATCAAGAGCTGGGGAGCAAATATTGAAGAATGCCTGTAAAGAGGCCCAGTTTCAGAGGGCTAGGACTGATCTCTATCTGCAAGAAAGTCAAGATAGGTGGATCAGAATCACTGAAGCTCGTACTCAAGAAGATAAGAGAGAACTCAGGCCAGGATTGAGCAGTTGGAGGCCAATGAAAAGAAACAACAGGAAGCCTTGCTGGCAGCCCAGAAGGAGATTTCAGAATTGAAGCTTAGGGCTGGTTTGAAGAGGTCAAAGGACCAAGATAGGCACAAGAAGTTGACCACTGCTATTGCCACCATAAACCTTCTTATCAGGAACATCATAGAGCATCCGGCTGGTCCTGTAACTGAAGCACTTTTGAAGGAGGTTAAGGAGGATGAGTTTGGATTAGATGTTTGACTTCTTTGCTTGTTGTTATTTCCATTTGATGTACTTTTCTTTTATGTTGTATTTTGACCCTTCAGGGGCATATGTTGTAAAAACAAACTATGTATGATCCACCTTTTGTAATGAATTTGTTAGTTTGTTTCGATGAGTTTCTTTTCTCAAGCAATATCAAAGTATATTCCTCAGGGTCTGGAAAGGTCAAAACCAAGAGCCAAGCCGGATACCTTGGAAAGCAAATAAGCATACTGCATTGCATGCTAACCTTTGTTTTGTTTTGTAGGTTTTGTCATTATTTTATTTGTTTCTAACTCTGTTGTGGTTCAGGAATTATTGCTCGCCGCCGGGTGTTCCCTCTCAACCGTCCGCACCGGTATCCTACTCGCAATAACCTTCCTGGTATCCAAATGGATCAAGTACAGCAGGATCTGACAGAGGTCAGAACTCAGATGGCTAATGAAAGGTTGGAAATGAGAAACCAAATGACTCAATTCATGGAAGTAATGAATGGCTTGGCCCAAAGTCAAGAAAGGTTGAGATCATTGGTAGAAAGACAAACTCCAGAAGAACCCCATCTGGGAACTGGAGGAACAAGTAACAATGAAAGGGGTCAGCCTCATGTTAATCCACCAGTATTTGGGCCTCATCTACATCCGGAAGTCAACATCCCAGGTAATGTGCAAGGAAATACTACTAGGGGAAGGATCTTACAGGAAGACCCCCAAGAAGAACAGTTTACTGTAATGGGAGCTGGGGATGAAGTTTATGATAGGAGGTTCGATGAAATTGCTGAGAAATTGAGGTCTCTGGAGTCTCAAAATTCCCTAGGCTTCGATGTAATGGATATAGGGTTAGTGGATGGGGTAAGGATTCCCCACAAGTTTAAACCCCCGTACTTCGAGAAGTACAATGGAACTTCCTGTCCGCGAACTCACTTACAGTCCTTCTTGGGAAGACTTAAAGCGTACACCATGGATGAAAAACTGTGGATGTTTTACTTTGAAGACAGTTTGACTGGGGCATCCAGAGAGTGGTATTCGCACTTGACCAGAGCTACTATCAGATGCTGGAAGGACCTGGCTGAGGCCTTCATCAGACAATACCAATACAATCTAGACATGGCACCTAACAGGACCCTCCTGATGGGAATGTCTCAGTCCTCCAGGGAAAGCTTTCGGGAATATGCCCAAAGGTGGAGACAGCTTGCTGCTGCTGTCCAACCACCCATGTCGGAAAGAGAAATGGCCGACATGTTCATGAATACTCTGCAAGGAACATATATTGATAGGCTAGCTGCCTTTTCTTCCACCAGTTTCGCTGACGTAGTTATAGCCGGTGAAAGAATTGAGAGCCTTCTGAAGATGGGTAAGATTTCTGATAATGGTGCAAGCTCGTCCGGTAATCCCAGGAAGCCTTTTGTGGGGCCTAGAAGAACCGGTGAAACAAATGCCATTCATGCCAACAGGGGCAGACCTCAGTATGTTCACAGATCAGTAGCAGCTGTCACAATTCCAGCTCCAATTCCTCAGCAACCAGCATATCAACCACAACAGTAACCACATTATATACAGCAAGTCCAGTATCCGCCACAGAGGACCTACAACAACAACAACAGCAATCAACAACAAAGACCTTTTCATCAAAGACCGTCACAGGCAAATAGGGTGATTGATCCTATCCCTATGCCCTATGCTGCATTATTGCCACAACTCCTGAAACTCAACTTGGTTGAATTAAGGACGTTGGCACCACCAGATCCCTCCAATCTGCCAAGAAATTATGATGTCAACGCCAGATGTGCTTTCCACTCCAATGCACCTGGCCACAATACTGAGAAATGCAGGGCTTTACAAATGAAAGTGCAAGATCTGGTGGATTCCAAAGCCCTCAACTTTGCATCTCCTCCAAGTGTCACCAAGAATCCCATGCCCAATCACGGAGGGCCAAGAATTAATGCCATTAAGGAAGACAAGCCATCTTTCTTGATAACCAGTGTTGGACAGATTCGGACACCTCTGGTCGAAATTAAAGCTCAGCTTCTAGAATGCCAGATGTTCCCCGGGTGTGAGCTCGGTTGTGGGTATTGCAACATTGCAGTCAATGGGTGTGATAACTTGAGAAGCGGCATAGATGGTCTTATCAAAAGTGGTATACTTCAGATCTCAACAACGGCGCCCACAAATCCAGCAATTCCTTTGACAACAATTCCTGAGTCTCCTACAACTGCAGCAACAATCATTCCGACCAATTCATCAATATCATCAACAATGGTTCCATCCATCACTTCAACAAATCAAATGTCAACAACCCTTCCTTCTACAACATCAGCATCCATTTATTCGGCAGAATCTTCTACAACGCCAGCAGAAATTAATGAAGATATCTCAGCAGTCACCATCTACTATGATCCATCAAATGTTCCTCCAAACAACAACTTTCAGCAACAAACAGTGGCACCTCTTGCCAAATCACCAGTCACCATTTACTACGATCCGCACACCATTTCAGTACCCTCCTCTGCTGCAGTCAGTCCAGTTACCATCACGGTACCTGGACCAGTTCCATATGAAAGCAGTAATGCCATACCCTGGCATTATGGCTCTGATCTTTACTGCAACGGGGAGAAAATTACTTTGGATTCTTCGACCTCTTCTCCACAAATTGATAATGTTGGGGGAGGCGGAGGCTTCACCAGAAGCGGACGCCTTTTTGCCTCACAAACTCAGAGGCCTAATGCCGAAGCAGAAGCTGCTGCCAAAGCAAAAGGAAAGAGTGTGGTATTTGAAGAGCCGACTATCAAAGAAACTCAGAAGACATCTTTTGAACAAGATATAGACGAGTTTATGAGAATCATAAAAAGAAGTGATTACAAGGTGGTGGATCAGCTTCACCAAACTCCCTCAAAGATCTCTATATTATCCCTATTGATGTGTTCTGAAGCTCACAGGAATGCATTACTGAAAGTCCTGCACGCAGCTTACGTGCCAGAGGAGATCACTGTTAATCAGCTAGAAACCGTGGTAGCAAATGTCAATACCAGTCATGGACTGGGCTTTACCAATGCTGACTTAACGACTGAGGGACGTAACCACAACAAGGCTTTACACATCACCCTAGAATGCAAAGGTGCTGTTTTATCTCATGTACTGGTAGACACTGGGTCGTCACTCAATGTTCTACCAAAGAAAACCTTAGTGAAGCTGGAGTATGATGGCTTGGCATTGCGTCCGAGTAATCTGGTGGTGAGAGCGTTCGATGGCTCTAAAAGATCAGTGCTTGGGGAGATTGATCTGCCTGTGATGATTGGCCCACAGACTTTTAAGATTACCTTCTATGTGATGGACATTCAGCCGGCCTACAGCTGTTTGTTGGGTAGACCTTGGATCCATGCCGATGGCGCTGTTACGTCTACCCTTCACCAGAAGCTAAAATTCGAGTGGGAAGGCCAGATCATCACCATCTGTGGGGAAGAAGACATCTTTGTTAGCCATCTGGCTACGTATAAGTACATTGAAATGGATGGAGAAATCCATGAAACTATGAGCCAGGGGTTAGAGGCCCTAAACATTAATGAAGCATCTGCTATACTGGGAACCTCCATGACGTCTTATCAGCAAGCCAGGAAGGTTGTTGAAGAGGGTACTGCCCAAGGCTGGGGCAAGCTGCTGCCCGTGGAAAAGAAGGAAGACAGATTTGGGTTGGGTTACAAACCAACTCAACAAGATCAATCAGAGGCTTCCAAGAAGCCCAACTTTGTCAGCGGGGGGATGCTCACCCCGGATGCTGTGAACAACTTGGAAGATGAGTCAGAAGATGAGCGCAACCTGGAGAGCTGGATACGTCCAAGGACCCCGGGGAGCCATATCTCAAACTGGTCTTCCCAGGAAATTATAAGGGTTACTCCTGCAGAGTAATTATTATTTCCTGTATTTTTAAGCATGCATCAAGTCTTGCATCTTGCCCAAGATGACAAGACTCATTTTGTAATCGGGCCATCTTGTAATTTTGTGCAAACAGATCAATCATTGAATATCGGACATCTTTTGCAAAAGAGTCTTTTTTCCTTTTCCGCTCACTGTTTTTCATTTTTCTTTTTGTACAAAAAATAAAATGGAAATGTTTTCCAAAATGATAACTTCATTTCACTTTTTCTAAACAAGATTAAAATTAATCACTAAAATGAACAATCTAAACCCTTGTAGAGAGTGCCTTTCAGACTGCACCGACAACAACACAGCTATGGCTTCGTATGACTTTGACAATCCAATCAATCAAGCTGATGAAGGGGTTGAAGAAGACTATGAGCTGCCTGAAGAACTAGCTAGGTTATTAAGGCAAAAGGAGAAGGTTATCACTCCTCATCAAGAGGAGGTCGAAACGGTTAATCTTGGTACGGAAGAGGATGTGAAAGAGATTAAGATCGGGGCCTGCTTGCAAGATTCAGTAAAAGAACAACTGATTGACATGCTTCGGGAGTATGTAGATGTGTTTGCTTGGTCTTATCAGGATATGCCAGGGTTGGACACCGATATTATCATGCACGAGCTGCCTTTAAAAGAAGATTGCCCACCGGTAAAACAGAAATTGCGCCGTACTCGCCCAGATATGGCAATGAAGATTAAAGAAGAGGTACAAAAGCAGTGGGACACCGGCTTCCTTGCTGTAACTAGCTATCCGCCGTGGGTTGCTAATATTGTACCTGTGCCTAAGAAAGACGGCAAGGTGAGAATGTGTGTGGATTACCGGGACCTGAACAGAGCCAGCCCGAAAGATGATTTCCCTTTACCTCACATTGATGTATTGGTTGATAATACGGCTTAGTTCTCGGTATTCTCCTTCATGGACGGATTTTCAGGATACAATCAGATCAAGATGTCACCTGAAGACATGGAGAAGACAACTTTCATCACACCCTGGGGCACGTTCTGTTATAAGGTGATGCCATTCGGACTGAAGAATGCTGGTGCCACTTATCAACGGGCTATGGTAACATTATTCCATGACATGATCCATAAAGAAATTGAATGTTATGTAGATGACATGATTGCCAAGTCCCTCACAGAAGAAGACCACCTAGTAAATCTGCTGAAGTTATTCAAGCGTCTGAGGAAGTATCAACTGAAGCTAAACCCCAACAAGTGCACATTCGGGGTGCGATCTGGTAAGCTGCTGGGATTTATTGTAAGTGAGAAAGGGATTGAAGTTAACCCTGATAAGGTCAAAGCCATTCAAGAAATGCCTGCACCAAGGACTGAAAAATAAGTTCGAGGGTTTCTAGGAAGATTGAACTACATCTCAAGATTCATATCTCACCTCACTGCAACCTGTGAACCCTTGTTCAAGCTGTTAAGAAAAGAACAAACGGTCAGGTTGAACGAAGACTGCCAGAGGGCTTTTGACAAAATCAAGGAATACTTACAAGAGCCTCCGATCCTCATGCCTCCAGTTGAAGGAAGACATCTAATCATGTACTTGACAATATTAGAAGAGTCAATGGGGTGTGTGTTGGGCCAGCATGACGAGTCTGGTCGAAAAGAGTATGCAATTTACTACCTAAGCAAAACGTTTACCGACTGTGAACAACGTTTTCACTGCTCGAGAAAACTTGTTATGCTTTAGCGTGGGCTGCTCTCCGACTGAGACAGTATATGTTGACCCACACTACCTTATTAATCTCAAAGATGGACCCTGTTAAGTACATATTTGAGAAGCCAGCACTTACCGGACGGGTTGCAAGATGGCAAATGATCCTCACAGAATATGACATTCAGTACACATCTCAAAAAGCCATCAAGGGCAGTGTATTATCTGATTATCTTTCTGAGCAACCCATTGATGATTACCAGCCTATGAGATTTGACTTCCCTAATGAAGACATCATGTTCATAAAAGCAAAAGATCATGAAGAGCCTGTTCACACCGAAGGGCCTGACCCAGAAGAAGAATGGACTATGATGTTTGACGGGGCTGTTAATATGAATGGTTGTGGTGTTGGTGCAGTACTCATTACGCCTAAGGGAGTCCACATGCCTTTCTCGGCGAAGCTCACCTTCAACTGCACTAACAACGAAGCTGAGTACGAGGCTTGTATCATGGGTCTTGAGGAAGCCATCGACCTCAGGATCAAGACTTTGACTGTGTTTGGAGATTCAGCTCTGGTAATTAATCAAACCAACGGCAAATGGTACACTCACCAAGATCATCTGATACCTTATCGGGATTATACAAGGAGGTTATTGACTTTCTTCACAACAGTCAAGCTTGAGTATATCCCTCGAGATGAAAATCAGTTTGCAGATGCTTTGGCTACCATTTCATTCTTGATCAAAGTTCAAGCTGCCAACTTTGTGCCCGGGATTTCAGTATCCAGACTTCACAGACCAGCATATGTATTCTCAGCAGATGTTGTTATAGATGATAAGCCTTGGTTCCATGATATCAAATGCTTCTTGGAGGATCAAACATACCCATCCGGGGCATCTTCCAATGATAAGAAGACATTAAGAAGGCTAGCTGGTAGTTTCTTCCTGAATACTGACGGTTCCCTGTACAAGAGAAACTTTGATATGGTACTCCTCAGATGTGTTGATAGGGCAGAAGCAGACTTGTTGATGCACGAAGTGCATGAAGGATCCTTTGGTACCCATGCAGGAGGACATGCTATGGCTAAAAAGTTGCTAAGATCGGGCTATTACTGGATCGCAATGGATGCAGACTGTTGTGCCTATGCCAGAAAATGTCATAAATGCCAGATCTATGCGGATAAGGTGCATGTGCCTCCGAATCCTCTGAATGTGATGTCTTCACCCTGGCCCTTTGCTATGTGGGGCATTGACATGATTGGCAAGATTGAACCGACTGCTTCAAACGGCCACAGATTCATCCTAGTTGCCATCGACTATTTCACCAAGTGGGTCGAAGCAGCTTCTTATGCAAATGTTACCAGGCAAGTGGTAGCCCGATTCCTGAAGAGGGACATCATTTGTCGGTATGGGGTTCCCGAGCGAATCATTACTGATAATGGTTCCAATTTAAACAACAAAATGATGGCAGAAATATGCCGGGACTTCAAGATCCAACACCACAATTCTTCTCCTTACAGGCCAAAGATGAATGGCACTGTTGAGGCAGCTAACAAGAATATCAAGAAAATCGTGCAGAAGATGGTGGTTACCTACAAAGACTGGCATGCAATGCTACCGTTTGCCTTACATGGGTACCGTACGTCAATCCGAACATCCACCGGGGCAACACCGTATCAGCTTGTGTATGGTATGGAAGCAGTCCTACCCGTTGAAGTTGAATTACCCTCTCTACGGGTATTGATGGATGTTAAACTGAACGAAGCATAATGGGTCTGGTCCCGATACGAACAACTAAGTCTGATCGAAGAGAAGAGGTTGGCTGCCATCTGTCATGGGCAGCTGTATCAGAAAAGAATAAAGAAAGCCTTCGATCAGAAAGTCAGGCTCCGAGAGTACCAAGTAGGAGATCTTGTGCTGAAAAGATTCCTCCCTCCTCAAACAGACCACATGGGCAAGTGGACTCCGAACTATGAAGGGCCATTCGTAGTAAAGAAAGTTTTCTCCGGTGGAGCACTGATGCTCAGTACTATAGATGGTGAAGACTTCCTATCCCCTGTGAATTCAAATGCAGTTAAAAAATACTTCGCATAAAAATGACCCGCTGGACATAAAAACAGAATGTAAGTCCAGGCAAAAAAAGGGCATCCCGGCGAGTCAAAAACAGAATAAAAGACTCGGGCAAAAATAAGGGAAAATAAATAAAAGATGTACACCCGCTGAGTTGGAAAGCCGCATTGGACAACTCAGGCAAAAATGGGTATCCCGGTGGATCGAAAACCCGAAAGGGCGGTCCACGCAAAATAAGGGAATAAGCGAACAACTGCATTCTGAATTCGTCTGTATCACTTACAACCTGACAAGTTCCGAAAGGTTTGAGCGTCGATCAGAATCAACCTTCTTCAGAAAGCAAGACGAGAAGAACATCAAATGTCATACGAGTCATAGCAAAAGGGAAGCTCTTCGAAGCGTCATCAACATTGCTAACATCTTTGTTTCTCAATTTGTAACAATCTCCTCATTGAGGGGAATTTGTTTCTTTGACTGTATCTTGCCAATTCAGGGCACACGAATTAATAAAATCAGATTTTCAGTCACACATTGTCTCGTACTCTTTCATTTGAAAAAATGTCCGATGTCATTATCTTGTCAATTGCATAAGTACAGATGCGTCTTTCCTAAACTACATGCTTGCAGGAAATATACTTACTCTCGGGGTTGTCTAAACTCCTATGATGGAATCCAGTAAAAGATACCTCGGGATACTTGTGCATTTTTTTGTCTTTACAGGATTGCAGGTAATTCAAAGCGCAACATGGGGCATGAAAGCTTCTCTCTCCCCAATAGGCTACCAGATCTTTGTTTCCTCAGCACACATTCCAAACAGCACCAGAGATGCTTTCTCCCCATCAGAGTTGCCAGGCATCACTTCTCCAACATTTCCTTCAAAGGGCAGCACCAGAAGATGCTCATATCCCCAGCTGAGTTGTCAAGTGTCATCCTCAGCAGGATCCCCCACAGAAATCTCTAAGAAGATCTTTCAGTGATCTTTCTTCTTCCATAGCCGAGTGCTAAACAAGGGAATTATCTCCCCGCAGAGTTTCAACCTCTATCCAGAAAAGCAATACCTGAAGATCTCACAACAGAGTGGCGAAAGCTTCTACAAACCCCAGCTGGGTCCCTCATTACCAAGATAGGTCTATCAGTGATCTATTTCCCCAAGCAAATTCATATCAGATCTACCAATGATCCCCGTCCCCAGCTGGGACCTCTACTTCAAGCAGATCAGCCAGAGATCTTCGCAACAACGGGATCCGAATCCTGGATCGGTATCTTTGCATGATCATAGCATTCGCATCATTTTCTCCCTACAAAGCGTAGCATTCCATCTAATACGGAACATTACGGCAAAAATCAAACATATTGCATAATCATAAGCCATGTTCTGAACAGAACACTTGTAAATACTGTCAATCCATCAACGATATACAGAAAACTTCCCAAATTCCCCGGCAGAGAGCCAAGGCACTTTCCCTAAAGATGCAGATACTTCTTGACACTCGTCTGTGTCATACCCCCAGTAGAAAGCCAAAGCGTCCTCTTTGCACTCGCAACACATGTGTACATATATCTACACTCTCTATTTTGACACTCGTCCATGTCACCCCCAACATAGTTATCCAAACACTTTGTTAATCAAATACTTGTTTATAATACACTTCTTCTGACACTCGTCCGTGTCGTGTTCTCCACAGCAAGTTGAGCGCTCGTCTGTGTCTCACTCATACCTTTCACTCATACAGATACTCGTCCGTATCTTGTATATACCACTTAAAACCTCTCAGATTCGACACTCGTTCGTGTTCTTTGTTAACCAGTTGATACTCGTCCGTATCATCATCTCTGAACATGCGTCAAGCGTTTGTTTCTACCGATACTCGTCCGTATCATAGTCTTAAGGATGCTCGTCCACATCTTTAATCTATACACCATGTCAAACACTTATGTCTTCTTGAATTTAGACACTCGTCTGTGTCTACCATTCCCCAGAAGAGTCCTAGCCAATCTTGGTGACTTATTCTTCTTTCTATTTGACATTCGTCCTATGTCATGATAAATTTCGGCAGCCGTACCCTGCCAGGTGATCTTCCTTCACCTTTTCGATGATCGTCCTTCATCACCCCCAGTGGAGTCTCTATTCATCAGAACCCCTTCCTATCCGACATTCGTACTATGTCGTGGCAGCCGTACCTTGCCAGGTGATCGTCCTTCACCTCTTGATGATCGTCCTTCATCATTTTATCCGATGGCCGTCCCCATCGTTGATCTTGTTATCTGACATTCGTCCTATGTCATGATACCTTCGGAGCAGTCGTACCCTGCTAGGTTATCGTCCTTCACCTCTTGATGATCGTCCTTCATCATGCCTATCCGATGGTCGTCCCCATCGTCGACCCCTTTATCCGATATTCGTCCTATGTCGTGATACTTTTTGGCAACTGTACCCTGCCAGGTGATCGTCCTTCACCTTTGATGACCGTCCCTCATCTTACCCCCAACAGAGCAGCCGTCCCCTGCTAGGTGATCGTCCTTCACCTCTGATGACCGTACCTCATCATTTGCTTCATTCATACCTTGAACCTGATGGTCGTCCCCATCATCTACCTATAATCCCCAAAGAGTCTTATATCTTTGTTTGATGGCCGTCCCCATCATAATCTCTTATATCCCCAGCTTGTCGGCCGTCCCCGTCATTGCTTTATTTCCCGCATCTTCCCCAGCATGTCGGCCGTCCCCGTCATTGCTTCATCCCCAGCAGGCGTCCTCTGCTCGACGGTCGGCCTTCGTCGCCCGCACTTTATAAATATACTTTATTTTCCTTTTACAATCTATATCCCTTTTCTTCTTCATTCTGTGAGTGCAAATTTTGGACTGTCTTTGGTATTCAACCACAAGTTATCTTGTTTGCCTGTTAAGCCGTCGCTTACATCCTGCACAGCTAACTCATGTTTGAATAGGGGCAGCTGTAAACACCCCAAATTTGCCCTTACCCATTCACACCATGGCTTGTTATCTTTTCATATGCATAAGTTCAATCACATCATCTCATATTGCATTGATTCAAGGTCATCTGCATCTAGGGTTTGTGATCTGAGCCATCCCTGAGTCATTTAAGCCACTCCAAAGGTCATCAATCACTTCAAAGGGGTCCATGAATGTTCAAGCATCATATTATATCTTCTCAAGATCAAAGAAACCAAAGAATCACAAGAACTGAGAATGGCATGGAAGCAGAGCCAGGTTTGACTGCACAGATGACCTAGAATTAGGGTTTTGGTTTCAGAGGCCATAACTCCAAATTTTTTGGTCATTCTTGTTTCTATTGGTCTCTATATGATATAGGGATCATGCATATCAAGTTTCATGAAGAAATTCAATGGGGAAGGCATCTGATCAAGAGTTGACTTCTTGAGCAAGTCAGTGTAAAATCAGGGCATCTGAGGCCCCCAATGACCAAACCAAAGGTTGTTCTCCATCATTTTGAATGTGTATGATCTTTATTTGATCATAGAAGATGTTAGAAGTTCACAAAATTGAAGAATTTCAAGCCATTTGCAAAATTGCCATTTTGGGAAAATGACTTGTAATGGAAACTTGCCATTTTGGGAAAGTTTCCCAACCCTTTCAAATTGATTCAAAAATGCTTCAAATGAGAAAACTTTGGTCATGAAAGTTGTAGAATGGATCATTCCCTTTTCAAAAAGTACAAGAACTTGTCCTAATTCATTTTGGATCAAAAGTTATGGCTTGTCAAAGTTGGGAAAAATCAAATAATTTCAAGTCTTGCACCAAAGAGGCAAAGTTGCAAAACCCCTTACCAAGGCAAAATGAGACCTCAAAGTGGCTTCTAATATTTGCACAAACATAAACCCATGCCTAAAATTCAGAATGCACCAAGAGTTTGCCCATTTTCATGACTTGTGCTTTAAGAAATCACAAAAGGGGCAAAAAGTCACAAAGTTGCAAAACCTATCACAAACCCTAATCCACTTGCAGCATTGCTTCTAATCCATTTCCATGGCTCTCCCTAATCTCAGCTGAGCCAAACCATGCCCCTATCACAGCCTCACACTTGCCCATACCTCAAGTACACCTAACTTGGACTTTATGCAAAAACACCCATACCAATCCCACAGTGCCACACCAACTTCTCTGACCCATCCAGTTGTGATAAGTGGACCAAAAGGGACTCAACACAACACACACACAAGCCTGAAACAGCCCCCAAGCCATAGCTCC
The DNA here is from genome assembly GCA_963966055.1 of Lathyrus aphaca. Lineage (NCBI taxonomy): Eukaryota > Viridiplantae > Streptophyta > Magnoliopsida > Fabales > Fabaceae > Lathyrus > Lathyrus aphaca. Next base: position 71,639,250 of record OZ014521.1, read on the forward strand.
AAGTTTTCACCTCTTATGCATTTTCATTCGAAACTAAAAACACAAGACACAAACACCAAAACAAACTTCATAGAACATCTCAGCATGTTCCACTGATCATCCCTGACCCTTCACCTTGCCATGAAACCCTCTGAAATCAAAATACGATTCCTTCCCCTCTCTGAACAGAACCTCTTCAAACTCACAAACCAGCCACTCTAAACACCAACCAAGCTTCAAAGCATCATCAAGAGGACCATTGGGTCCATTTTGAAGCAAAGAGGCAAGCAGAAAGTCCCTGGATTGAAAGCTCAAACTCAGGTAACATGATGCACAAATTTTCCAGAACCTTGATTTCTTGTTAGAATATTGTTCTATGTGTTGCCCTGATCATGGGGATCTATTTATTTTCGAAAATGAGCCAGAAACAAGCATGTTGTGATGTTCTGAAATTTTTGCCCTAAGATTTGTTTCCTTCGATTCTCACTGTGTAGTCAATATAAATTGTTTTTGGCCATGGATTCCTGTTACCCATTGTTGAATGATTGATTCTGGAGATTTGTGGGCCTTGGGGATATGTTTTGAGTGATTCTGGTGAGAGAGGCAGCCGGAGAAGACGATCGGAGCTTATCTCCGGTCGCCTGAGATTAATTAGGGTTAAGTGTGATTAATTAGGAGTTTTGAATGTGGACCCTTAGATTTGCTTTCCCGCGCGCGAACGAGTGGTCTGGATGCTTCATTAAAGCCCTAATCTCCAATTAATTATTTAAATCTTGTTTAATTAATTTATAAAACAAAATTAGCCAGATTTGAATCTGGGCCTTTGGATCTGGCGCGCAGTCAACCAGTCCAAACCCAGATCAAATCCTGGCCCTCCTTTTGGATTACTTTCATTATTTTCATTTTAAATTCATTTTCTTTTCCTTTTATTTGCATGAATTATTAAAAATAGTAAAAATCATTTAAAAATTATGAAATTTTTTATCAAAGATTTCATTAATTTTTAAAACCCAAAAATATTTTTATTTTTATTTTTTGCACTGAAAATTATTTTTAAATTATTTAAATGTTTATTTTTAATTAGTTAATGAAAATTAATTAATTAAAAATACATTTAGGTATTTAAAAATCACAAAAAAAATTCACATTGCATTTAGAAACATTTAGAAACATTGTCCAACTCTCAAACCAAATTTCTTTTTTGTTCTTGATGCCTCTTGATCATTTTCATTGGAATTAATTTCATTTTAAGGCAATATTTTGGTTCAATCTTCAAAAATTTCATTCTGCCTAACCATTGAGAGTTGGATGGTGATTCTTCTTGCATTGCACTCTTCATGACATTTAGTTTATAGGATAAAATTGGTTTGATTTGATCTTGCATTTTCAATTTTTTTAGCATTTTTCTTGATGAGGTACCCCAAAACCCTAGCAATCTTAGGAAATTCATAACTTTCACTAGGTTAAGAGTTGGATCTCCTCCTTTGGGCAGTGAGTTTGTATAGATTTAGGGTATCTTTGATTGCATTTTCAAAATTTTATCATGTCTTTTGCTTCTGGTTTTGGATTTTTGCTTTGCATGATGCATGTAACCCTAATTTGTGCCTTCCTTTGCATCCTTCTTTCATTTGCTTGCATCCAATGACTTGCCATGATATTGTGTGCATCCACATGGCTCATAATACATCTTAGGACATATTAGAATCATGTTTGATCATTGCATCTTTCATTTGTCATGTTATATGTCCATTGCATTTCATAACTTTTCATGAACATTCATGGTTCAAAGCATGCTTCATCTGCATCCATGTCCTTGTATGATCATTCTCATGTCTTGCCTTATGTTTGTATCATCTCATAGCATCATTAACATCATGTAAATGTTTCTGAATTTGGTTTGAAACATGACATTTCATCTCATTTGCATTGCATTTCATTTCCTTTTGGCTAACTTTTCAGGTGGTAAGTTGTTTTGAGAAGTGAATTTGCCTTCACTTCTCACAATCTCTTCTCATCTCTCTTGTATCTTTGCTGCATTTTGTATCTGTATTAGAGTGAGCTTGATCATTCATGTTCATCTCTTACTTTCTTTCTTCAAGCAACTTGTCTTCTTAAGTGGAGCAAGTTGTTTTGCTTCTCTTTGCTTCTTGCTCCTTCCATTTGCTTCCTTCCTGGTGGTTTCTCTGAAGATCTTCTTGCAAACCTCATTAACCCTAGGAATAACTAAGCATGATAACAATTAGGGTTTGATTAGTCCCCCATGTAGCTTTTACCTTTGTGTCATCTTTTGAGTCTTCTCCTCTCATCTCATAATCAAGGACTAAACCCTTAAGGCTTTAAGGCTTTGTGATTAGGGTTATGCCTGCATCCTTCTATTAGGATGGAGTGTATAACTTTAATCCTAAGTGTTAAACCCTTAATGTGTTTATATCCTTTAATCAATTAACCTAATAATCATAAAGACATCAAGCTTGTAACTTGGGCCTTGCATTAGGGTTCTATTTCTTCCTTAACTGGTTAAGAAGGACTAACCCTAGTGTTAATGGACAAGTCCCTCTCAAGCTGTCTTACAAACCATAAAATTCACTTCTTAATATTATCATTAAGTAGAATCCACTTTAATAAAGGCTTTGTTTTGTCATGAGGTTAATCCCTAATCATGGATTAAGTTGAGGAGTCTTTCTCAGCTTAAATGTTCTCATCTATTATCCTTCTATTAGGATGGTGTAATGGGTCCATTAAATCCCTGATTATGGCTTAAACTCATTACTTAACACTAAACAAAAACAACAAAAACATCTAAATAACCACAAGTAGGTTAATGATCTTAATCCTACACCATGGTGATTAAGTGTGAGGTTCTTACTTCATACTTATGGTACTCTCATTACCCCTAATCAGAGGGAGGATGTGATGAGTTTACTAACCCTTGGTTTAGGCTTAAGCTCATTTTCCTATGACAAATTTTCAAGAGCAATAAAAGATTGAAAACATCAAAAATAAACAATAATCGTCTCCTCCGGGATTCTTTTCTCATCTCATTCACTCACAAACGAGAACTTGCTTCTTCCGTCTAATGCAAGACAGTTTGCACCTGAGCCAGACAGGTCATACACTTGAGCATAGACAAGTGAGCAGTTCACAAGTCAATTTATCTTTCAGTCTCTTTGGGTCGAACTACGGTGTTCTGACCTCCTCATTGCACGAGAGGATACGTAGGCATAACTTAACAGTTATCGAAAAAAAGTCTCTGTATATCCCCCCTCTTCTAGCATTACTCTTTAAGCCTCATAGTCTTGGGCTTTTCACTCCTGTTCTTACACTGACACTTCTCTTATACACTTCACAGTTATTCTACACCGACACTAGCATTCTTTCCAGCTTTGAAACACAAATTGCACAGACACTACCCTTTTAAAACACAAATCTTTTAAGCGTAGATCCCGTCGAGTACGGCGGACAATCTGGGTGCTAATACCTTCCCAGGTTGTAACCAACCCCCTTTCTCAGTCTCTCTGGTTCGCAACCGTCTTATCCATCTTTTCCTAGGTTTATGCAGCATTACCTTTCCCTCGGGATAAAAATGCCTAGCTGGCGACTCTATTCATTCCTTCTCTCTTTCGCCGACCGTTCGCGTCTGTACCCCTTATGACCAGGTGTCATTTGGTGGGAGCGACAGTGCTCTATTGGCATGAGCTATGATAAGATACATGTTTGTCCTAACGATTGCGTTTTGTTTCGTAACGAATATGCTTCGTTAACTGAGTGCCTTAAATGCAGTTTGTCTCGATATAAGAAAATATTGTCTCTAGCAAATGTCTTATGGTATTTTCCTATAATTCCGAGATTTAGGTGCATGTTTCGTAGTGAAACCGATGCAAGACAACTGACTTGGCATGCAGAAGAAAGAATTATTGATGGAAAGTATCGGCATCCGGATGATTCACCATAATGGTCGAAGATTGATAATGATTATCTTGACTTTGAAGAAGAAGCAAGAAACATTCGCTTGGAATTATCTACTGATGGAATGAACCCGCATGGTCTTCAAAGTATCTCACATACCACATGGCTTGTGATTCTTATGATTTATAACCTACCTCCATGGCTATGTATGAAACGTAAGTACATGATGTTATCTATGTTAATCTCTGGGCCTAAACAACCAGGGAATGACATAAACGTATACTTGACACCTTTGATCGAAGATTTAAAGATTTTGTGGGAGAACGGTGTGGAGGTTTATGATGGATATAGGAAAGAAAGTTTCAATTTGAGGGTGATGTTGTTTGGCACAATTAATGATTTTCCAGCATGCGAGAATCTATCTGGGTATAGCATTAAAGGTCAACGTGTGTGTTCTGTTTGTGAAGATGGAACCAATACAATTCAATTGGAACTTTGTTAGAAGAATGTGTTTCTCGGTTATCGTAGATTCTTACATTCTAAACATCACTATCGTGGGTGGAGAAAAGGATTCAATGGAGACACCGAACAACGTAAAGCTCCACCCGCATTGTCGGGTGACCAAGTTTTTGAAAAGGTGAAAGATGTGCATACTGAGTTTGGCAAGCCTTTTTCACATAAGGTTGTCAAAGGTGGGTGGAAGAAGAGGTCGATATTTTTTGAATTTCCATATTGGAAGTCTTTGTACGTGAGACATTTTCTCGATGTTATGCATATTGAAAAAAATGTATTTGAAAGTGTTATTGGTACGTTACTCAATATAAAAGGAAAGTCTAAGGATGGCCTTAAAGCAAGGGAGGACATGTTAAAAATGGGAATGAGAACTGAACTAGCACCCGTGAAGAAAGGAAGACGAACATATCTACCACCTGCTGCTTTTACTCTATCTAGAAAGGAGAAAAAAAAATTGTGTAAGTTTCTGAGTGAAGTTAAGGTTCCAGAAGGATACTCTTCAGATATTAGAAGACTTGTGTCTATGAAAGACCTCAAGTTGATGAGTTTGAAGACACATGATTGCCTTGTTATAATGGAACATTTTCTACCAATAGGTATACGTTCTATTTTTCCAGAAAAAGTAAGAAGTGCAATAACTAAATTGTGTTTTTTCTTTAGGTCAATATGTAGTAAGGTGATTGATCCTGAGATCTTACCAACACTACAAAAAGAGATTGTAATTACCTTGTGTGAGCTTGAAATGTATTTTCCTCCCTCTTTTTTGACATAATGGTTCATCTAGTTGTTCATCTTGTGAAAGAGACACAATTTTGTGGACCAGTTTATATGAGATGGATGTACCCTGCTGAATGGTATATGAAAATATTAAAAGGGTACGTGAAATACCGAAGTCGACCAGAGGGTTGTATTGTTGAACGATACATTATTGAAGAAGCTGTTGAGTTTTGTACTGAATATTTTTCCAACGTTCAATCGATTGGACTACCCAAAGCTCAGATTTTCGAAAAAAAGGAAGGTAAAAAATTAATTGGAAATAAAATTGTGACAATATCAAGGGATGAACGAGATCAAGTGCATTTGTATGTTCTGCACGATGATAATGAGGTTGAGCCATATGTTGAAATGCACAAGGATGTACTCCGAAGGTTAAATCCGAACAGAAATGAAAAATGGATAGTACGAGAGCACAATCAAAGTTTCATACAATGGTTAAAGGATCATATTTATTCGAAGCACTCTTCAGATCCTGCTTCGGTAACAGAAAGGTTGAGATGTTTGGCATATGGTCCAAGTTTGCATGTGTTTTCTCATAGCGCATACGCAATTAATGGATACACATTTTATACCAAAGAGAACAAGATGATAAGAGTACTATATGCAAAATAGTGGTGTCACCGTGCTAGTTGAAGCAATGCATATATCAAGTATGAGGGAATTAAACCCCAAATATGCAAATTTGTCATATTTTGGAGTTATTGAGCACATTTGGGTGTTTGATTACGAGAAGTTTTAAATTCCTATCTTTGGTTGCAAGTGGGTAAATAGTAGTGGCATACGAATGGATAAGTGTGGATATTTGCAAGTTGATCTTACTAGGATGGGGTACAAAGATGAACCTTTTATTCAAGCATCTCAAGCTAAACAAGTGTTATATGTGAATGACCCGACGAGTACAAAATGGTCTATAGTGCTTTTCTCTAGCAAAGTGGTTGATGATAGTGGTGTCGATCAATTTGATATTGATGTTGAGAATGAGTCATGCATTAGACGTAATAAGTTGAATAGAAATGATCAAGATGAGGATCTTATAGCGGATGAGTCATATATCAAGAATGATCATAACGAGGGAATTTGGATCAATTCATCTGTCCGTATTGCTAAGAAACAAGTAATTAATATTCCAACAAAGAAAAGAAAGAGATGTTAGTGAAAGAGGTAATATAGTAAAATGTTATATATTATGTCATTTTCATTTTCAATTTCTTTCATTATAATTTATATTTGATATCCTTGGTTTCTTTATTTTTCATTTTCAATTGCTTTCATTATAATTTATATTTAATATCCTTAGTTTCTTTATTACAGGTTAGATATGGCCACTAATGATGATCACCCACATGATGATCATTCTACGCATGAAGGAGGTAATAAAAAGGTATCTACGGAAGAAGAGATTAAAAGAGGCATAACAGTGATGAGGAGAGTGGTCCATGGTAGAGACTGAGGTATCATTCTAGATGTGCATTGGAGCGAGCTTGGGCAGATTATAGAACCTAACGGTCATACCTTGACTAGTTTCATTGGTGCACTAGTAAGGAATGAGATTCCAATTACTTGTGATGATTGAAGAAAAAAAGAGTTGAATGAATCCAAAGAAAAAATTTGGACTGATATAAAGGTACAATAATTATGTCTTTAATTATGCGAACTGATTATGTCTTTTAAATTACTTGTACTAACACACAATGTGTATGTTTTTCTTAGAGGTGTTTCAACATCAAAGATGATAGAAGAGATTTTTGTCTTAAATTGGCCGGAAAGCTACTAAGAGGGTTTAGAACATTTTTATCATCCAAGTATCTTATGGATGAAGATGGTAATCATGTTGATGCGGAGCTTCCAAAGAAATATGAAAGTTTGATTTCACCATAAGAATGAGAAGCGTTTAAATCCAAACGAAAGGACCCAACATTTAAAAGAATAAGTGACACAAATCAGGAAAGAGCATCAAGTCACGCGTATCCATATCGAAAAGGATGTGTCAGATATGGAAGCTTAGAACAATCTATGGTAAGTATCAATAAATTGCAATAATATATTTTTTCATCATGAGTTTTATTTGATCATATTTATGACTTAATGTGTAGTTGCATAAGGAGAAAAGTTCTGAAACATCTCTTCCTGCACATGTTTTATGGAAGGAAGCCCGTGTGGGCAAATCTGGAGTTGCTAAAGAAGATGTTCAACAAGTATTTGAGAAATGTGTAAGTATAACATTATTTCTTTAATTAAAAAAACTTTATTAACAAATATTTGAAAAGTATTCAATATTCATCTGATTTTCAGGAGGCGCTATCTCAGTCAGCCTTATCTCTAGATGATACTAGGAGCATACTTAGTCGGGCATTAGATGTCCGTGAGTATTCGGGTTGGGTGAGGGGTAAGGGATTTGGGATCACTCCGGCCTCCTTGAGTATTAAAAAAAGGAAAGGCTCCTAGTAATAAAGACTTAATGCAAAATTGGAAGCACTGGAAGCTGAAGTTCGTGCATTAAGGAAAGAAAAAGAGGCTAGCGCTTCAACATGTTTTAAAAATGGTTCGGACAAAGATAGTATCAACTGTAACTTTCATCCGAACATTCCAGAGGTAATTATATATATTTATCTTAAATTGAACTATTAGTTTAAATCATGTAATTAACATATATACACATTAACAATTTTATATTTATTACTGGTTTTAGGGCATTTCCCATTGTCAACTCTACTTAACGTCACCATATTATTGGATGGTTGTCAAGGGAAAAGTGCATAACACTAGCGGAGAATTACTTCGCACTAGATCGCTCCCTACTGGATGTTTGAAAGTCGCGGTTGATATTGCAGTAGAGCCGAATGCATTATTACCATATCCTGAAGATGTTTCGGATGCAACAACGGTTGAACAAGCAATAGGTTCGTTTGTTGCATGGCCGACAAGCCTCATTAGCGCAGGATATTAGGTATGCTTAAAATCATTACGAACCTTTGTTAACCTTAATGTGTAGATTCAGATTTTTAACGCGCATTTAACGTACATTTTTTACATGGTTATGTTAATTAGACTCCAACATGATCCAAATCAAAAGATAAGGCTATTCCGCGGCATACCGAGTCCGTTGCTTAAAAAAAACAGGTACATTACAATTATATGATATTTATGCATGGAAAATGTTAAATTCTTGATTTTATACTTCGTCTAACTATTTATATGATGTGTAGCTTCATGATAAGGAGGTTAGCAACGTATCCACACAACAAAAAAGGTTGGTGCTAAGAAGACCGCGACTAGGAAAAAACCTACCTCCAAGTATAGGTCGTGCCTTTAGACGTTTCTAGAGTTGACAAATATTCTGACTGGAGGTATTCGTGTTATACATATGGAGAAAGATATTTTTGGCTTTGAATATGAACAATCAGTTGGTAATGGAGAATTTGTGCAAATCTTTCGTCATGAAGAAATAGGCATCAGTGTTATCAATACATATGTGAGGTATATCCGGACTACTTTGTTATATTAATTGAACAACTTATTTACTTTATGTTTCAAATGAATAGTCTAATGTTAATGATGTTTTTATTTAAGTTTTTTGTATGACAAAGTGATGCGTCCACATATGTGGATTGGATGAAAGATTTGGATTCTTAAGCCCCGCATCCGTCAACTTATATTTAATCTTAAGTAAACCAGATGACGTGATGGTGTACGTTTACAACCTCTTCATGGCCAACAAAGATACGGAAATGTTGTTCTTTTAACCGTTTAATATCGGGTTAGATTTTCATTCTAAATTTATCTATCATTATTATTTTGTATTTTGATGTTGTGTAGAAAATTTCCATCTAGCATTTGTTTAACCATATAGTGGACATTGCTTGTTGGTCGCAATCAATCCTATAAGAGAAATTGTTTATTATCTTGATTCGTTAGGAAATGATTGGACAACATACCCGGATATGAAGAACATGATTGACACGTAAGTGAGATTGTTATAAATATTCTTGTGTGTATTTATTAATTTATGTGAATTATTCTAAATATTCATTTATATCTTATTAGCATTATACAAATTTTTCGAGCCCAACGAGATATCCAAGTAACAAAGAGGAGAGACAACAATATTACATGGATAAAAGTGACGGTATATTATTAATTATCACATTTTTTTATTATATTAGTGATGATACTTGATAAAACTTAGGATTTATCCATATTTTCTTTTCATGTGTAGTGTCCTCTGCAACGTAATGGTATAGATTGCGGATATTTCATGTTGAGGTTTATGAGAGAAACTCTTTCTTTGGGTCGATTAGAGATTCCATCTGATATATGTATTTCTAACTTATGAGTTATTTTAATATTTAACACATATCTCTCATATAATTAAATAGTTGAAAATAAATCAAACTATGTTATATTATTATGTAGTACTTTGATGAATTCAAGTGTGCGTATTACTCAAGTAATCATTTGGATGAAATTAAAGAGGAATGATGTCAATTCATTATGGGGCTAAATGTGTTATAAGGTATATTGTACTCTTACTTTAATTGATGAAAATTTTGAGTCTGTGTATGTAACTATAGACATATTGATTATGACTTGTTTTAATTGATCAATTACAATATTTTTGTGTTGTTTCAGGTTATAGTATAGTTGCAACTGGATGAAAATGTATAGCTCAGAGTGTTATCACATTTTAGTTTATGTAGAATTTCATTTGAACCAAAAATGTATAGTTGGATGAAATGAATTGTATGAATTGTTTCGTTAATATTGTTTCGTAGATATTGGTACGATTGTATGAATTGTTTCATAGATATTGGTGATTGAAAATACAATTATTTTGTATCTATAAATCGGTGCCTAAATTAGTAGGTTTAAATAGGATAATTTAGTGCAAATTCTGGATTGGAAAATAGGTACAAATTCTGGTTTAAAAACCAGGTGAAAAAGTGGATAAAAATAGGTGTCTATAATTTGGCAACCTTAGACAGCGCTTTTTAAAAGAAAAAATTTTAAAATTTTCGTATACCTTAGATAGCGCTTTCAAGGAAAAGCGTTGTCTAAGGTGGAGTTTAGAAAGCAGTTTCACTAAAAGCGCTGTCTAAGGTGGGGTTTAGACAATGCTTTTAGTGAAAGCGCTGTCTAAGGTATACCATTAAAATAAAAAAAAGCGATGTCTAAGGTATATGAGAAAAAGGCAAAAAGCGCTGTCTAAAATGGAGTTTAGAAAGCGCTTTTGACAATAAAAGCATTGTATAAAGCCCCTTTAGACAACGCTTTTGTCATTAACCAAAACGTTGTCTAAACCTTTAGCAGTGCAGGTTTAGATAGCGCTTTAAAGCGCTGTCTAAGGCCAAAAAAAAGTGTTGTCTAAGGTCTTGTTTGGCATAGTGAACATCACATAGTGTGGGCGATGGAGAGGATGCATACATTTGCATCACAAGAAGATTGAATTCTTCCGCCAACCAATCAAGAATAGAATAAAACTAATCTTGCTCGATTATATAATCACAAACAACTAATAACAATGTGCAACACAAACTCAGTAGCATACTTAGTCCCTTTCTTGGTAGATTTGAGCTCCACACGAAGCTGACAAACCCTAACCTTCATCTGAGCATGAAAATATTGGTGAATTTTATCCCAAAGTTCAAAAGCATGATTGCAAACAAGAACCCTAGATAGAACCGATTCAGAAATAGTGGACAACAACCTGATGGAAATGGATTGATCTTGCATAACCCACAGTTCATATTCATCGGAAACAATACTTTCGAGACGAGCTTGATCAGTTTTGCATTTCAACGAAATTTGAGGATTAATAACCAATTGATGCTTTTTCTGAGATAAAATCACACCTTCTACCTGTTGATTCCACATCAAATAGTTGTTTTCTTGGAGTTTGATGGAGAGCTTTGGTCCGAACGAGTTCGCGACTTTGGTGGTTGTAAACACTATTGAGACATCTTGAGAAGTTACTTTGTGCGCAAATTCTTGATTTTCCGACTCAGACATTGATGAACGCGACAAAACACACAAAAGGAAGAGAAGATTGTTGAATCGAAACTCCAGGTAACGACGGAAGAGAAATCAGAGATGAACGGAAGAGGAAGTGCAAAGGATTGATTCCGCGAATAATACCATATTGAGATATGAAATCTGTTCATGATGCTGAACTTTAGCACTCTGTGTAGCAGCTTTTATTACCAAAGGAAAAGATAGTAAATAGTGATAATTCTATCTTCATGAAGTAAAAGATAGGATATGGTTTATATACACCGGTTCATAACAAAATACATTTACATTATCCGATAGATTATTAAGACTAAAGTAAAGTGTAAGGAAATATAAAAGGAAATACAAGCTTAATTCTATTAACAATCAACAAGTGTGTATAGATTTCTAAAATTTGTTCCATTAAAAAGAATTTATAAACAAGGAATATATTAATAAAGAATATAAAGGTACTCTTCCTGTCTTATAAAATTCAATTCATCTTTCGAATTTTTATAAGATATTTACATCATTCATAAAAGCTACATTTTGTTTTGATCTTTGTCCCAATTAAGTCATATCCAAGATATTAATTTAATAATGTTGAATCCTACATCACCTACATTCCTAATATCTTTATTAAAAAAAAATCTCATTCCTCTTTAAAATCATATTGAGAATCCATTCAATTAAGAATGCTGTGTCAAGTTTTAGCATATAGACTAAATCAACTATGGAGGACACTAACAGCAACAAATGTATTCTAGCAAAGAAAGCTATAGGGAATATGATTCCGAATAATTTTATTCAAAAGTTCAACAAAACATTTCTATGACTTTACAAGGTTTACAAGAACTGATATTGAATGGGTTTGTGTGGCATATACCATGGACTATTCCTAGGGAACTTCCTTGTGTTTACTGTTGTTGCTCTCATGGTCCCCATGCCTATGATCGAACTCCTTCTATATGCATTTTGTGATGTCACATACATATCATTAGTTTGTTTTGCATTTTCTTAAACTATTAGACTTTCATTACTATATATGTGGCCCCATTCGAAAGAACAAAATATAGTAAAAGTTGAGACTAATTTGAATTTTTAAAGAACAAAATAAATGTGTCTGGATATGCTGAAAATAGGGCACAACATATGAGTTATGTCTTAGAACAACCTTTTCAAAGATTGTTTGGTCAATGATTTTTATGAGATCGGATAGATTTGACATTTTTATTATAAAATTAAATTTGAGCACATACTTCCGGATCTTCCTTATAAACAGCTTATTCTATTTATTAATTTTCCACCTTTTAATATTATTATTCTAAGGTACTCAAAAGTTTAATGCTGTGCTACATATGACACTCACCCTTTCTGCACTTGGTTTTAAGCTTTCATTCTGCTATTGTCACAAGAAAAGTTTTATTCTCTTCTGTTTTTGACACTTTAAAATGTGAGGGCTACATAATCGGAAGGACATATATAATAATGTAAAGATCTAAACAAATTTCATGTTTAATTAATTTTAAGCTATTGTTAATTAGAAGAATTGTTTAAAATTCAACATTTAAGAATTTTATTTAAAAAAATGGAAGAAAAATAAAAATCAACTTACAAGAATATATATATATATATATATATATATATATATATATATATATATATATATATATATATATATATATATATATATATATATATATATATATATATATAAACAAGAAGTATATTGATAGAAAGAACTAAGGGTTCTCAAATTTGCTTACAAAAAGCGAGAGAAAATCTCGGCAAAGAAAATTACAATCCAATTGCAGCGGAAATTTCGAGAATTCATAAAAATTGCAATTGGGACGAGTAATGTTCCCGATGAACGACCACCTCCAGACCAAAGCTTTGATATTTTACACCACGTCCAAAACGTTCCAAGTGTTATTCCTAAAAATAATATCGTTTCTGAGCAACCACAAGTTCCAAACACAACCTCGCCACAACAAAAAACTCTCTTTCAAGTTGTTCGACTCGTAATCAACCATCTCAATCCACTCCGCCACCTTTTTCCACACGAATTTAGAGACATAACAAGAGAGGAATAAATTATCGACGGTTTCCGAATGACCATGACAAAAGGAGCACACAATATTTCCGTTAGCTAAAGAACATCCTCTTGAAAATAAGTTGACCTTTGAAGGAAATTTATTCAAAAACCTTTTCCAACCAAAACATCTAACTTTAAGAGGAACTTTCGTACTCCTTAAAAAACATAAAGCTTTATCGAACTTGTTAACCAGACCGTACGAAATTCTGAAAGAGCTAGTTAAATCCTTGAAGCTGGAAACAGATAACAGGCTCGTCGGATCCCGCAACAAAACAACATGATCCCGAACCAGATCCTCCATCACAACTGACGCAAACTGATTACGAAGAGAAGCGCAATCTTGCATAACTGCAGTCTGCTGAAGCGCTAAGTTCACAACAGAAGAACCGTATTCGTGTGAAAATACAGCCTGCTGGATCACTGTATCAAAGACAATAACAACATCCTGTTGCTACAAAAAATCAATTGTACCTACAGAAGCAAAATCAGTCAACATGGAACCTGGCCGCGGTTGTAACTGCTGCATATTCCCATACACAATACTTGCCCGCGACTGCACAAAACCTGCTGAAGCACTGCTATCAGGTACCTCAGACCCTGTCACAAAGCCTTCATCAATACCAAGCCTCCCCCACAAATAACTCCCACTAATCCAGCCCCTATACACGCAACATAAACTTCATTCAAAAGAGAAGCCTTAAAAAGGTTCTAAAAATTGTCGCTAATACAAAAAAGACCAAGCCATTGAGAGTCCCAAAAAGAAATGGAAAACCCATTCCCTACAATAAATTTACAGTTAGAGACGAAGACATCTTCCGAAAAATAAACGTTCAATTTGAGAATCTCCATCCACCACAAGGATGAACTCCCACCCTTTTAACTTGGTTCTTACCGGACTCACCATCTTTAAAGAAATATCGCCATACCTAGACTTTAACACTTTCAACCAAAGATTGGTCTTTTCCCACAAGATCCTCCACCTCCATGTGTGAAGAAGATTCACATTGAAATCATCAATTCGACAAAGACCAAGCCCACCTTTATCTATAGGTAAACACACCGAATTCCAACTCACCCAATGAATGTGTCTTTTTTCCTCCGCGCTTACCCAAAGAAAGTTACTTTGAATAGAGGTTATCTTTTTAACAATCTTAACTGGAGCTTTATAGAAGGAAAGCATAAAGATAGATAAGCTAGAAAGAACCGATTTCAAGAGAGTCAAACGGCCTCCAAAACTAAGAAAACGATTCGACTAACAACCAAGCCTCTTCTTTAACTTCTCTATCAACCCCGCCCAAAGAGATACATTATTTGAAAGATATCCAATAGGGATCCCAAGAAAAGTGAAGGTATTATCTTCCTTCCTACACGCAAGGAAACAAGAAGCCGCATCCATCCAATTAGAGCTAATATTCACCCCACTAAGTTTGCTTTTGTGAAAATTAATACCAAGACACGACACCAAATCAAAATCCCTAAGCACCGCCTTAATAGCCCAAATATGATTCCAACTTTCGTCGCCTACCAATAAAGTATCGTCCGCAAATTGAAGAATATCCAAGAAACAAGTTCTATTAAAGAAAAACCCTTTGAACATGGTAAAGCCTCTGTGAACATGGTTGATGGTTGTCTTGGCTTGTTTAAGATTTATGATGTTCGTTGGATACGAAGATCTCTGGTTGAGATGCATGCTTTCTTAAATGAATATCATGACATTGATCACGACTATGTTGCTTGTTGCATTTTCTCGGTGAATCACCGTGATTATGTAATTATTAAGAGAGATATTCAGAAAATGATGAATGAAAAGTTATTTGAAGTAACAAAAAAAAAAGAGACGAGTATGAGAATGAAGTGAATGTCATTGTGTCTCAGTTCAATATTCATAAACGAGTGGTTATTTCTTTAGATAGTTGCAAATATGTTGTCACTCCCTTGGTGATCAATTTACCTGGTCCAATGCCATATGAGTCTGATATGTAACTTAGAAATACGCCTAAGAGGGGGTGAATAAGGCTTTATAAATTTCTTTGAAGATTTTCTGGTTTTTCGAGTTTTACTTTCTTATGAAATCTAAGTGCGGAAATGTAAAGTGCGGAAAGTAAAATGACACGGTGATTTATCCTGGTTCCTTTTACAATCGGAAGGTACATCCAGTCCCCTTTCAAAACCAAAAGAGATTTCCACTATTTAGATCCCTAGAACAAGACACACCTAGTCTTTTCTAATTCTAACAACCAAGAACAATCCTCTTGGATTTACAAATATCTTAAAGTCCGATCGAGATTCAACTTCTCACAAACGGACCTCTTGTGTCCACAATCCGAATCACAAGGAATACCTTACAAACTTATCTTTAACAAACCAAAAAATAAGTTGTAATCAATTTGAACAAATTCTGAATTTTTTATAAGTGTATGGAAGCTTTTGGATCTTCAATGGATATCAATAACAGTTGATCTTCTCCTTGTAAAAACAATCACATATAAAAGACACCAAGTGTTCAAGATGAAGTGAAACTAATATGATGAAAGTATGAAAGTTGATGCAATAATTTTCACTCAAAAATGAAAAATTTATGAACACTTTGTAAAATTTAAAGTTTTATGTAAAATGATTGTTTTTGAAAATTTATGAAAAGGAGGTGAGTTTAAAATCCGAGTTTTAGATGTTTTTATAGTGCTAAAACACCTTTACAATAAGGTATAATTTATGAAAGGATACAAAGTTTCAAATGGAAAAGACATAAGAAATTGTATGAAAGGATGCAATAAAAATTTCTCATTGTTTCAGTGTTAACCGATTAACCTTATAATGGTAACCGGTAAATGTGTGTTAAAACGTTCATATTTTTGAAAAAATTTAATGGTTAACCATCACATGGTAACCGATTAACCGAGGCCCTGAAGCAAAAAATCCTTTTAAAAAAGCTGTTAACCACAGTGTACTTAAGGCTTAAATTTGTAAAACATCTAGATGCATTTCATGACCTTAAGTTGAACACTTGTATGCATTTCTAATATATAGTAAATGTTATACCTTAAGTTGTTTATGATCAATATTTGAGTCATTCTTTAAGTATTGAAATATTTGAAACTCTTGAAGATGCTTTGACTTGTTTGATTTAAATTCCTTTTTGATCAATTGATAAGTCTTTGACTAGCCCTTGTTGACTTCATCAAAACATTTTGAGAAGCTTGCAGTTTCATTCTCCCCCTTTTTATGGTGGAAACCAATATTTTGCTTTTTAATGATGTTTCTCTATAGATTGCAAATTCCCTCCCTTTGATGATGCTCCCCCTCAATCAAAGAAGGTTTGATAAATTCTACTTAAAGTGTTAGAGAAACAACCTATTCTTCTCCCCCTTTGTCATTAACAAAAAGGGAAAAGACTACATGTATTGAAAATAAAAATTTGGTAACAACATTAACATATACAACAAACTATGTGAAACACACACATAACTTGAACAAACAAACACAAAACTTCACAAACACAATACTTTAATATTGTACGAATAACACAAAGCATATGGTATGAAACGGAACAAAATAACAATAGTACGAAACAAGTGATAGTGCCTATACTAATATTTTAGGCATGAAGACTTTAAACTTAAAATAACATAAACTTAGACATAAAAGATAATACAAATAAAAAGAAACAAGTAAATTATTCATCCATGTCGTCAAAATCCTGATCTTTACTTTCATTTTTATCGCCACTTTCTTCACGTGATGCTTGAGCTTGATTCATTGTAAGGTTTTAAAGGGTCTTTTGAATGGAGGAAATCATGATGTTTTGAGTTTTATGGTTACACTTCATAGTTGCATCCATTTCACAAAGCTTTACATATATCATATCATTTATATATCCTCCTTTCAGAATTGGTTCCGAAGCATCCGTATTAGATGAACTATCTTTGAACCTATAGATTCCATTGGTACACTTGATAATACATGTGTTCTTCACACTAGTATCCACATTAATTTCATTTGCCTTGGCGATCATCTCTTTGTATGGTTCTCTTTTGAGATCCAATGGAATAAAGTGGTGTAAAATGTGAGTAATTAGCCTAGCATACAGAAGGTCACCTGAAACTGAGAGTTGATGTTGTATGTGGTACACCATTGCTAGAATCCAATTCACCTTGATTCCATTTTTGATAGCATAGAGAGCTTGCATTTCAAGTTCGTTGATTTGAGAGTGGTTGGAATCATTTGGTAGGATGACATTGTAACACCCCAATTCTACCCGATAATTATTAATGAAAAATCAAAGTATAAAACTTCAACAAAGCAAATTGAGATGATACATTTCAACTTTATAACGTCGTTCAACGCTGGATAATTCCTTAAAAACAAATAAGGTGTAAATTTGTCAACATTCATAATAACGTCGTTCAACGCTGGATAATTACTTAAAAACAAATAAGGTGTAAATTTGTCAACATCCATAATAACGCCGTTCAACGCTGGATAATTCCTTAAAAGCAAATTGAGATGACATTGTAACACCCCAATTCTATCATTTTGAAAACATTCTCTTGGGTCAATGTTATGTGAAATGATCTCAGTTGTTTTCAGTTGCGGGTCTATTAAGAGACTGGTAGGTGCCATGGAACCCCTCACATTTTTACATTGATATCAAATTAGGTATGTCAAGTTGTAATGTTGGCATCATGTGCGGTGGTAATAAGTAACATAATTTTTGGCAATTGAGTCTTAACTTATATTCCTTGTGGTAACTATTTTATATTTTCTTATTTATTAAAAAATGACCATGCTAGGAATTAAATTTAATCTTGGGGATGAGATTAGAAGTAAGCTAACCACTAAAGATGTTTTTGTTTAAATGATTTATTTGAAACAATTTGATATAAATTATATTATGTTTTTTGATGTAAGTTTTGTTTATATTATTGGTTGTCTCTAACAATGTTAGCTTTGCTTGTTTATCCTGCTTCATGTTTTGTGCTTGTTAAATATATTTAACAATGGTTATAATGTTCGTTTATTTGTGTTTACCTTGAGTTGGAAAAAAGATTATACGAGGCTTAACAAATTGATGCCTTAAGCAAGTGTATTTCTGGCTTATCTCTGAACTATGTCTATAATATGTTCTACTTTTGATAGTTGTTGTTAAAGTAGCATTAGTTTTGAGAGAATTTTGAATGAATTTGAGTGAATCTTTATATATTTGGATCCTCAATTTATATTCTTCATATCTTTTGTATGCCTATTGGTCTAGTAATATTTTGTCATGTTTGCAAATTGATATTGATGTCATTTTGTGTTTCTCTCAGGGTTGGGAACAGGTGGTGAACATTCTATCATTCATGGCTAGGGTTGATTCACATAAACACATTGACTTTTCACTCATCAGTCCTCTTGGCGGTGGTCGTCCTGGTCGTGTGAAGCGAAAGAACCTTAAGGCTGCAACTAATCTGTAATAAGAAAGCATCAACTAAGGTGGTGATGAAGATGAGGAGTTGAAGAAAAACAATATGCTTTCTCTTCGTTGTTACCGTTGATTATTGAAGCTATTTTGTTTTGCTTTATTTTCTGTATTTTTTTAATGCCTTATATTTTGTCTGGATAATTTAATTATCCAAATTTTTATTGTCATTTGCCTAGAAATCTATTTTGTTTGTGAAAGAAGAGTGATTATTGCAATTTTCCTTGTTAGGTTATTTTGTATTATATTTATCCAAATTTTTATATGATATTTTAATTTTATTATTATTTGATAAGCCCGGATGTGATACATAACTTTAAGTTATGTGTTAGCCAACATCCATAATAAGAATTGGGTGTAATATATAATTAAAATAAGGTGTAAATTTGTCAACATCCATGGTAAAATTGGGTGTAATATATCATATTTTTACACCTTATTTAAAGAAAATAGGGTGTAAACTTGTCAATATCTAGAGTAAACAATGTTCATTTTACACCCGATTTTTATCAAATGGGGGAGTAAATATGTTAAATTTAAATGTAATTATTTAAAAATTTACACCCATTTTCTATAAATAAAAAGTGTAATATTACATATTGATACACCCGTTTTAAACAAAATAGGGTGTAATATACCATCTATAAATGTATACATGTAAACATTTACATCCGATTTCTATAAAATAGGGTGTAATATACCATCTAAAAATGTATACATGTAAACATTTACACCCGATTTCAACAAAAAAGGGTGTAATATAACATTGATTTACACCTGTTTTAAAATGGGTGTAAATTTGTTAGACATTTCTCACCCGTTGAATTCACACCCTCTAATAACAAGTGTTAAATGTAAAAAAAAAATCGGGTGTAAATTACTCTTTCTGCACTAGTACTACGACATAACATTCATTTTAAACACAATACATAATAAACATATACCGCATAATAACATTCATTTCAGATCAAACACTTACCGCATATAACTCTTCTAACTTTTCTATGTCTTTCTTCTGACTTTCCTTTTCAACTTCTAACACCTTCCTCTGTTCTTCTAACTCCTTCTTAACAACTGAAAGATTTTCTCTTTGCTCCACTAATGTGTGTTTTTTGAGAATTTTTTATGGTTGAACCAAAGAATAATCTTATGATGATGCCTTCTCAAACACCAATAAGAATACAATTGCAAAATCCAAAGATCAAGCAACAAGAATAAACTAAGATCTACC
Source organism: Lathyrus aphaca (assembly GCA_963966055.1). Lineage (NCBI taxonomy): Eukaryota > Viridiplantae > Streptophyta > Magnoliopsida > Fabales > Fabaceae > Lathyrus > Lathyrus aphaca. The sequence goes on from OZ014521.1 coordinate 71,659,194, forward strand.
TTATGGATGATCAAGATGAAGGTGTAACAATGGAGGAAGATGAATTACCAAGAATAAACTCCAAATTAATCCATAAGCAAGCTTAATCTACTAAATTTGATGAAGAAAAATGAAAAGGATGAAGGTTTAGCTCAAAGTGAATCAAGATTTCAATGTGAATTCTTGACAACTTTCAAAAGAAGAAAATGAGCTTTGGTGAATTTTAAGGTTTAAGGAGATATTTTGCAAGAGTTTTTTTTGGCTCTCTAATGTTTGAAAAATGAATGAAATGAGGGTGTTATTTAAAGACTTTAGGTATCTGAATTTGGTGGAATGAAATTAGGCTTGGATAATCAAAATTAGGCTTGGGATTAAAATTCGAGGGAAATTCACACAAAAAAGTGGTGATTAGTGAAGGTATATGGTGGTAAATGATCAAAGTGATGTAGAGGAATAAAAGTCAAGTGGTCTAGAATATTCTCAAATGATAAAATTGGTGCCAAATGCTTAAAATTTTGAAAAATGCTTATTTTGGTCAAATTTTCTCATGTGCAGTCGATTTGTAGATGAGTGCAATCGATTGCACTGCTGGAAATTTCAATATCTGGGCAAAAAATACAGGGTGCAATCGAGTGGACTAAAGGTGCAATCGATTGCACAATGCAAAATCTTAAAAAATGTCTTGTTGAATGGATTGTATTGGCTCTGAGCTCGATTCTTTTGCGCGTTGAAGAAGACATGGAAATAAACACATGAACCTTCGAATTCCTTGAATAAATCAATTAAATATTGGAAAATCCTTGATAAAATAAATTTGAATTGTTTGTGGATCAACTTCGACTTTTTATCTATGAAATTCATTCGAACTGCGTGACTGCTATTTTTGGTATTTTTGACCTGCTCTTCCCCTGAAAATAATAAACGAAAAAAATATTTTTGGATTTTAATTAATGGTTAGTAAACATAAACAAATAAAAGTACATAAAAGCAAAGGTGATCACCTGTGAGGCATAAACCTACAACCAAAAAGGACCGAGGAACCAGTGCGCGATCTTGTTTGTATGAAAAATGATGCAAATGAAAACACAAACTTAGGGGCAAAAATTAGGGTGTTACAGCTACCCCTATTTAAGTTTCTTCAATCTGGAAATATGAAGATTGACATCTTCGTTTCTATAAGATTGGAGATACTTAAATATAGAAAACCCAATTTTTGGCCCTAAAAGACCATGCAAATGATATGAATATGATATGCAAACCCATGATCTCCGTAGGAAGAAAAAAACCACCAGAGGAAAGCAAAAGATTGGGGACACAAGAAAAGAATCTCGTTGGGGAAAAACAACGGACAACAAGAGAGTTTACCAGGAAAATATATCATTGGATAGCCAACTCAACTTGTGGAGTGTTCATGTATGAAAATAAGTCAAAACACAACCGGGAAAAGGCTCAACAGGGAAGGGTAAAACTTCACTTGAAAAAACATCGACCAAACAAAGTATTAAAATCCATAAAGTAGGAGAGAAAATAAGCTGGGAACAAATTATCTACTACTAGTCACTGGGCAGAGATAAACATAAAAAGGAGATAAAAAACCCCTTACTAATTGTCACTGGGTAGAGGAAAATTTAAGAAATTAGGAACAAAAATTATCGACTACTAGTCACTGGGTAGACAAACCAAGATATATGAGGAACACCTTACCAACTACCAACAAGGATAGGCGAACCAAGATATATGAGGAACAACATTACCGACTACCAACACGGGTAAGCAAACCAAGATATATGAGGAATAATATTACCGACTACCAACAAGGGTAGGTGAACCATGATATATGAGGAACAACATTACCGACTACCAACAAGGGTAGCAGAACCAAGATATATGAGGAACAACATTACCAACTACCAACAAGGGTAGGCGAACCAAGATATATGAGGAACAACATTATTGACTACCAATAAGGGTAGGCGAACCAAGATATATGAGGAACAACATTACCGACTACCAATAACGGTAGGCGAACCGAAATATATGAATATCATCTGCTGCCTGTCACTGGGTAGAAAATATGCAGATAATAGTCTTGCCAAAATATCTCAACTACCAGCCACTGGGTAGGAGCAAAGCAATAATCTTGAAAAGGAGGAATGTTACCTACTAACACCAAAGTGGCATTTAAACCAGGGTAATACATTCACAAAAGGACCAAAGTTCAATCCAAGAAAAAATTAGAGATAAATGGTCAAATAAGACTTATCCCAAGGAGGAAGCATCTCAACTGGGGAAAGTTCCATCCAGATAATAAACTGGGAAGGAAACTGAATTAAAATCATCCACGAGGAACAAACTCAGTGGGGAATTATAAAGGATAAACACTTTCTGCTTAATGGTCAACACTCTAAATTTGAGGGAAGACAACACACACTCTCTACGGGGAAAATCAACACCAAAGAGCATGGAACAATATATCAAAGAATGCAGGAATGCAATCATATGATGTTATGCATACAATGGATGCACGAATATGTGTATGAATATGCTGACAAAACAGACATAAACACCATAACAATTGGATACTCAGCTAATCCCAAAGCGACAAAGTTGGGGAATCCTACTGGAGATTCAACATGAAATCCTATAGGGAATAAACAAGAAGCCATCAAAGGAATAAAATCCTACTACAAGGATCAATTCAATGCTGAAGAAACTACTACTAGGAATTCAATCCACAAGTTAGTCTATAACAATCATCAAGAATTTCACTCTTAGGGAATAACATGTTGGGGAACACCAGCAACACAAAATCTTCCACGCTCCTTCGGAGAAAAGAGGGAATGTCCCTATTAAACTCTGATGGGGATAAGAAATATCCTTACAACTCTTGATGGAAATAGAGGAACATTTCCACAATCCTTATTGGGGACAAAGATATTCCAGTTAAGAAATAAACTTTGAGTATAGACATCAATCTCTACAGGGGACAATCAACATATCGCACCAACTCTTCTTGGGGAAAGGGTGCAAAACCTGATGAGGATTAAAGATGAGTCTGTTGGAAATTATCACATGCAGATCCACTAGGGATATGAAAGAAAATCCTCTAGGGACATTTGTCACTGTAAATTTTGGACTTGTCGATCTACGCGGGGATACCAGAAGTTAACATCATAGCCCAAAGTATAGCTGCAAGGGATTTCAAATCAATACCTAACACTTAGGTAAGAGAAAACACTTCAACTGACTGCTATATCAATACTTCTGCAAGGGAATAGAACCAGATCAAGCTGAGGAATACAAATTGGTTAAGGATTCCCCTACATAAACATTTCTTCTCAAGTTGAGAATAATCTGCTGAGGGATATATCAAAAACTTAGTTGGGGATTCCTGTGACAGGAATATTGCTTCTAACAACTCTTATGGGGAAGAAATCAGAACTCGACTGGGAACGTTCATACAACAAATAATTCTCGCTCCTACTTGCTATTGGAGAAGCTAAACATCAATAATATCAAAATTCCATGATTATCAAAGATCATGTTCGGAGAAACATCCAGATCAAATCCTGCTTTGGGAGAGGTAAATTACGTACATCAAGACTTTCCCATACCTGGAATAACTGTTGACATTCTTTCCTTATTCATAAATCAAAGAAAACTATTTTTATAATCTTCAAAAATTCACTTTATCAAATTTGTTTAAAAAATTATCATAAAAATTAAATGAAATTTTGTAAACATAAACAACATAAGGAATTGCAAACAATTGGATAAAAGCCCAAATTTCATTGATAGAATGGTAGTAAGCAAATGACATGATTCCATGGATCATTACAAGTTTGAAAATTGGTACTCCATTGTGCCTGGTACTCCAGTCAAGGATGAGTGAACAAGAATCTTTGATGGGCAACTCTACTGAGGAATAGAATATGAAATCCTCGATTGTTTCAAGTGATCCAATCTGATATAATGCAGTTACTTGTCAAAATCCCTAACTTTTGCCTAGATTTCTATTACTGGTTTTCAATCTACGGGGATAATTATTTATGTTTATGTCTCTAACTTTTTCCTGAACCATCCTTTCGGGTTTTCAATCCACCGAGACACTCATTTTTGCCTAAGTCGCCCTTTCGGGTTTTCAATTTAGTGAGCTGTTCTTTTATTCTTTTAGGAGAAGTATTTCTTTACTACATCAACATTCACAAGACGGGTGATCTCCTCACCATCCATACGTGCAAGAATCAATGAACCGCCAGATAAGGCTTTCTTAACAGCATATGGGCCATTATAATTAGGAGTCCACTTGCCACTAGAATCAGTAATAAAACAGCATATGGGCCATTATAATTAGGAGTCCAGTTGCCTTCTATGAATACACGAGGTTTGACCTTCTTGTCAAAATCTTTCTTCATTCTTTGCTGGTACAATAAACTATTGCACAAAGTTGGTATTCTATTTTCCTCAATCAAATTAAATTGATTATGTCTAGTTTGACACCATTCAGCCTATGTCAACTTGGCTTCCATTAGAACTCTCATTAATGGGATCTCAACCTCGATGGGAAACATTGCTTTTGTACCATAAGCAACTGAGAAAGGGGTTGCTCATGTTGAAGTACGGACGAATGTGTGATACCCATGTAAAGAAAAGGGTTCATCTCATGCCAGTCCTTATATGGCACAATCATTTTCTGAATGGTCTTATTGATGTTCTTATTCGCAGCTTCAACAGTCCCATTCATCTTCGATCTATAAGGAGAAGAATCATGGTGTTGAATCTTGAATTCTTCACAAAACTCTTTCATCATCTTATTATTCAAGTTCGAACCATTATCAGTAATGATTCTATTTGGAACATAATATCTGCATATAATATTATTCTTGATAAACTGAACCATAACTTGCTAGGTCACATTAGCGTATGATGCCGCTTCTACCCATTTGGCGAAGTAATCCAAAGCCACAGGGATAAAACGATGTCCATTCGAAGCCTTGGGTTCAATTATGCTTATCATATCAATTCCCCATATAGAGAAAGGCCACCAGGAAGAAATAACATTAAGATGAGTTGGTGGCACATGAATCTTATCAGAATACACTTGGCCTTTATGGAACTTTTTCACATACTTACAATAGTCAAATTCCATTGTCAGCCAATAATAACCTGCTTTCAACATTTTCTTGGCCATTGCATGCCCATTGTCATGAGTACCAAAAGATCCTTCGTGAATTTCTTTCATTAAAATGTTTGTTTCGTGTCTATCCACACATCTGAGCAAGACCATGTCAAAATTCCTCTTGTAAAGCACATTCCTATTCAAGAAGAAGTTTCCTAATAATCTCCTCAAGGTCCTCTTATCTTTACTCGATGCCCCAGGTGGGTATTCCTGACTCTGGAGAAAGACTTTAAAATCATGGTACCAAGTCTTGTCATCATGGACCTCTTCTACTGAAAACATATGATCTGATCTCTCAAGCCACATCACATTAATCATAGGAACTTCATTCCATTGATTCACCTTTATCATAGAAACTATGGTTGCCAAAGCATCCTCCATCTGATTCTCATCGCGATGCACCTAATGAAACTCAACTTTAGTAAGGAAAGTCGACATCCTTCGGGCATAATATCGATAGGGAACCAAGTGAGGTTGATGAGTTACCCATTTGCCCTTGATATGATTAAATTGCAAGGCTGAATCTCCATACACATCAAGATTCTTAATCCTTAAATCAATAGCTTCTTCAAGACACATAATTCTGGCTTCATACTCAACTTCATTATTAGTACATGGGAAAGTCAATCTTGCAGAAAAAGGAATATGTGAACCATGGGGAGTAAAGATCATTGTCCCAATTCCTTTTCCACGTGAATTCACATCACCATCAATAACTAAACCCCATCGAGATCCAGGCTCATGCCCTTCATCAATCGATTGATGTGCCAAATGGTCAACCAAAATACTTCCTTTTACAGCTTTCTGAGCTCAGTACTCGATAACATATTCAAAAAACAACATTTTCCAACGAGCAATCCTCCCAGTTAAAGCAGGCTTTTTCAAAGATATACTTGATTGGACCCATTTTGGATATCATCCAAGTTGTATGATTCAACATATACTAGAGAAGACGCTTTGCATCCCAAGCTAAGGCACACCATGTTTTCTCAAGCATGGAGTACCGAGACTCAGAATAAGTGAATTTATTACTCAAATAGTAGATATAAAATTCTTTTCTTCCAGATTTATCTTGTTGACCAAGCACACAACCCATGGAATCTTCCAACACAGCCAAATACATAATCAATGGTCTACCTTCCACAGAGGAGACAAAATAGGAGGTTCAAGCAGATACTCTTTGATCCTTTCAAAAGGTTTCAGACAATCATCTGTCCAGACACAACTTTGGTCTTTCTGAAGCAACTTGAAGATCGTAGCACATGTGGCAGTCATGCGAGAGATAAACCTCGAAATATAATTCAAACGACCCAAGAATCCTCTTACTTGATTTTCAGTTCTTGGTTTAGGCATTTCCCGAGTAGCTTTCACTTTATTAAGATCAACTCGAATACCACTTTGGCTGACAATGAAACCCAATAACTTTCTAGAACGAATACCAAAAGTGCACTTGTTTGGATTAACCGAAGCTTAAACTTCCTTAACCTTTGAAACAACTTCACCAAATTTTCAACATGGTCTTTTTCAGTCCTCGACTTAGGATCATATCATCAATATATACCTTAATTTCTTTGTGCATCATATCATGGAAAAGAGTAGTCATAGCTCTTTGGTATGTCGCACCAACATTCTTCAATCCAAAGGGCATCACTTTATAGTAGAATGTTCCCCATGGTGTAATAAATGTTGTCTTTTCCATATCCTCGAGTGCCATTTTTATCTAATTATAATTAGAAAATTCGTCCATAAAGGATAACACATCAAACTTAGTCGAATTATCTACCAACACATCAATGTGTGGTAATGGAAAATCATATTTTGGACTGGCTTTATTCAAATCTTTATAATCAACACACATTCAGACTTTTCCGTCTTTCTTTGGAACAAGCACAATATTGGCCACCCATTGAGGATAATCAGATGTAACAATAAAACTTGCATCGATCTGCTTTTGGACATCTTGTTTAATCTTCACTTCCATATAAAGATGAGTTCTTCTCAACTTTTGCTTCACATGTGGATATTCAGGCTTCAACGACAATCTATGCTCCACAATATTAGTATCAAGACCTGGCATGTCTTGATAAGACCAAGAAAACACATCAACATACACTTTAAGAAGCTCTACCATCCTCTTCTTAACATCAGGACTAAGCAGTTCCCCAATCTTAAATTCTTTCTTATCATCTTCAGAACCCAAGTTGACCATCTCTAATAACACTTCACGAGGCCGAATGACCTTTTCCTTGTGTTCAAGCAACCGGGAAATATCATAAGGAATCTCTTCAACATCCTCTTCCTCAACTTCAAACACAGGAAATTCAAAGTTGGGAGTGGGCATAAGATCATTGTTTTCAAAGGGTTTAACAATCAATTTGCGCAATGATTTATTTTGATTTTAGAGTATGAACAAAAGTGCAAACATCATGCAGATAAAAGGTAATTATTATTTTTTTGGCTTTTTATGTTATTATTTTTCATAATAGATAAAAAAGGAAAAACATATATGGAAATAACAAAATAACATTTTATTGATGATGATACAAGTTTGAAACAAATCCCGACAAACATCTCTTTCACCTTGGGCAGAGTGAAAGGATTTTTTTGAAAGAAAATAAAACAAATGAAGAATGAATAACAAAAGGAACATCAATAGAAATATAGTTCTGGAAAATCACTTTGTGCGTAATAAAGTTAGACATTTCTTCATCATGATCATCTTTAATGATGGCAGCAGTGGAATGATCTTTGACATTGATAAACCCAGCACTTCGAAATCTTTCTTAAATACCCTTTGGTTCATTGGCACTCAATCCTGGAGCAAAACTAATACCGACCCCTTCTTTTTTGTCAACAACATCAATAACTTGTCCCCAACCGTCATATCGACTGGTTCTAAGAACACACAAAGCATCCTTAAAAGAAGACATATGCATGACATTCTTCTTAACAACATCATCAGCAACAAAAAGAGCTTGGAACGGGGTTCTGATATCTTCATCAGCATCAATATAGGAAAAAGGTGACAAGTTGCTCACTAGCATCGCCTGCTCACCACTGACAGTCACTAATTTCCCATATTTTATAAACTTTAGCTTTTGGTGGAGAGTAGAGGTCACAACCCCTACCTCATGAATCTAGGGTCTTCCAAGGAGACAATTATAAGCTGGATGTATATCCATTACCTGGAAAGTAATTTGGAATACAAATGCTCCAATCAAAATAGGAAGATTAACTTCACAAATTACTGTCTTCTTCGAGCCATCAAAGGCTTTCACAATAATTCCAATACACCTCATGGGAGCACCTTGGTATGCAAGCCTCGACAAAGTCGATTTCGGCATCACATTCAGGGATGATCCAATATCAACCATCACATTAGACATAGCAGCATCCTAAAAATTCACTGAAAATATGCAGAGCCAGATTATGGTTTCTTCCTTCTTCGGGCAAGTCATCATCATATAAATTGAAATTGTTGCATGATGTAATATTAGCCACAATACTATCAAACTGATTAACAATCACATCATGGTTAACATAAGCTTGTTCAAGAATCTTCTGCAAAGATTTCCTATGAGCCTCAGATCACATCAAGAGTGACAAAATCGATATCTTAGATGAAGTATGCAACAACTGCTCAGTAATATTTTACTCACTCTTCTTTATCAATTTCAAAATTTCATCTTCACAAACTTTCTGATTAGAATAACTAAATTGGCCTGACCGGACAATAACATCACCAATCAATTTACCCATACTTACATCTTATGTTCTCTTCGGAGGATCCGAAACAAAGACTCTACCATTTCGAGTCACCCTAGTCACATCAACAATGCTAACCACAGACTTAGGAGAAGGAATATGAACTTCCTTACCATTTTCCATCATCGTAGCATTATATCTGTACATAATAGCTTTATCAGACTCATATGGCATTGTACCAGGTAAATTGATCACCAACGGAGTAACAATATATTTGTGGCTATCAAAAGAAACAACCATCTTCTCAGGAATATTGAATTGAGGCACAGTGGCATTCACTTCATTCTCATACTCATCATTTTTGTTGTCACTTCAATCAACTTATTATCCATCATTTTCTGAAGATCTCTCTTAACAATCACACGACCACGAGGATTCACCGAACAAATGTAACAAGTAGCATAATCGAGATCAATATTGTGATATGCACTTAAGAAATCATGCAACTCAACCAAAGATCTTTGTATCCAACGGATGTCAAAAATATTGAACAAACCATGACATCTATCAACCATGTTTACAGACGCTTTACCATGATTAGGCATCGGATTTTTCTTAACGTTCAGATTAACATCATTGAAAGACAAGATATTACTCCTCATCAATTTTTTCACTTCATACTTTAATGGAAAACAATTCTCAATATCGTGCCTCGGGGCACCTTGATGAAAAACATAATGAGCTTCTGGCTTATACCACCATGGAATAACCTCTGGAACTGGAGGTGGAGAACGTGTTTAAACAAGATTCTTCTTAATCAGCGATGGAAACAACTCTGCATACGGCATTAGAATGGGATCAAAGTTCGACATTACACGACCCTATTGAGTACCATTTTGTTGCACACGAGGCTGCTGAAAACGAGGCTGATACATCGGAGCCACTGGAACAGTCGGAGTCACAATAATCATTGGAGTTACCGAAGCTACATGTTGCTGATAACAAGCTTCTCGATTATGAGATCTTCTATAACCTTCACGAGACACAACATTAGTCTCACCTTATTTCTTCTTACCAAAGCCAATCCTTTTAGAACTTGAACCAGAACTACTATCTTTACTCAAACATCACTCATGGACACCTTCTTCTAGTCGCATCCCTATATTCACCATTTCGGTGAAATCATATGGGGTGCTTGCAATCATCTTCTCATAATAGAAAGAACCTAAAGTCTTCAAAAAGATCTTTTTCATCTCTTTCTCTTCCAATGGAGGAACAATCTGAGCTTCAAGCTCGCGCCATCTCTGTGTATACTCTTTGAACGCTTTTTTGTCTTTCTGAGACATAGCATAAAGCTAATCTCTGTCCAGTGCGATATCATCATTATACTTGTACTATCTCACAAAAGCCTCTCCCAAATCATTGAAAGACTTGATTTGGTTGCTGCCCAAACCCATATACCATCTTAGTGTTGCACCAGTCAAATTGTCTTGTAAATAATGAATCAAGAGATGATTATTGTCTGTCTGAGTAGACATCTTCCTTGCAAACATAGTCAAGTGACTCAGAGGACAAGAATTGTCCTTATACTTCTAAAACTCACGTAACTTGAACTTTTGATGAACTTTAACATTAGGAACCAAACAAAGATCATAAGCATCTTTACCAAACAATTCCTTACTTCTCAAAGCTTTAACGTCTCTCTGCATTTCATCAAAACAACCTTGAAAATCATTAAGCCTTTAATTCACACCAGCGCCTTCACTAGGCTCAGCATGGTAAATCACTTCATCAAGATGCAGAGTAGTATGAATCACAGGCAGTGTCGTAGTCATCATAGTCTGAAGAGGAGAAAACGCAAGAATCTCAGGAGGAAGAGGATGATAACCCTCAGGAATGAAATTAATCGGCATACCCCATAATGTACTAGTAGGAATACGGTAACGATGAGAAATGACATTTTCCACAGGAATCAATGCAGTGACAATCTCATAGATGACCGTCCGCTGAACCGGAGAATTAGGAGGAGGGGTGGCTGTTTCTTAGCAGCCACCATACTTTCCATCATAGCAGTTAACCTTTCCAGACTATCCTTCAGATTTGTGACTTCTTCGCGGAGCTTGCAATTCTCTTGTTGTAGAATTTGCAACATCTTTCATTGATTAGCTCGAGTACCATAACGATGAGTCAGATTTCCAAGGGAACTGGATGAAGACCAAGAAACACATAAGAACCCTGTAGAACTCTTAGGAAGTAAGACCAATGCAAGCATGATGCATGGTATGTGAATGCAAAATGCAAAGATTTCAAAGGACTATAAGGCAAATTGAAATATTTATAAAAAGATAACAAATTTTAAAATACTGAAAAAACTCGTTCTCATTAATATCAAAAGAGAATTACAAATTTGAAATACAAGTCTCAACAATCCTAATACATGAGAGGAAAGAAAACTAAGCCTATGGGATCATATCTCAAGAAACCCCAAAACCATGATGGTACTTCAAATGAATTCTTATAATCTCTTTCTTGTATCGAATCTCCATGTTTTCCTTATCCTTCACAAGTTGATCCACAATGGCCTTTCAAGCACCAAAAGTGGGAGGAATAGTAGATAAAGTACTAGAGGAAAATAAATCCTCTTGCACTCTCGTTCTCTTCGTGACACGCCGCTCAAGTAGCTCAATGAAATCATCTTTCTCTTTCAATTTCCCTTGCATAGTTGACTTTTCAAGTAACCATGCTTCTTTCTCTCGCTTCATCTTGTCTAACTCTTCTTGAAGCACAACTTTATCATCCATGGGAGGGAGAAAAGTTGATAAAGGCAAAATAGGAAACAAAGATTCCTCAAGTAAATAAGGAATCCTAAGCTTGCAAGATCTAGATCGAACCCATTAAATATAACACTCAGACGAAGCAAGATGTTGTCTTCCCAATTGACCTTTCTCTTTCTGATGAACAATATGCCAAGAATGAGTGATCCTTTTCTTCATCTCTGAATGATCTGCATCATTAAAAAAGAAAAATATTGATAATGAAAGATTGCTTCGTACTTCCTTCAAGCAATACCCAAACTTTCGGCAAGAATAGGGTTGTAACTAATTCCACCACGTGTATTGTAACACTCCATTTCTACTTGACTTTATAATAAAATCAGAGTTATAAAAATTCTCCAAAAACATGGGATATCACCTTTTTCAACTTTAAAACCAAACAACATAAACTTTATTAATATAAATACTTTGAAAACTATGCAACAAATTAATCAAATTCAACATTAAAACAACATCATTTATTTTCAACATCAAGATACTTCAACATGGTTTTCAAAATAAACAACTCCAAACGGAATCTTAAAAATGAACAACTTGATAAAAATGCATCAACTAAAATGTAATTCAACATAAAAGACAAGACATGCGTTCATTCCCCCGAAGTGCTACGTATCAGAGCGACAAACACCAACTCGAAGCTACGAAGTACTCGACTCTGCATTACCTGCACGTTACCAACATATGGGCAACTTTCAAACAGAAGGGGTGAGATATCGGACAATATAAGCAAGAGTATGATGATCAATACGTAAACGAGAAATCATACGATCACACAACTTCAGACAACAAGCAACATCAACATACAACTACACACAACAACGATTAACACATATATAATGTGACTCAAATGTGACTCAACTTATGTATATGCATGTGGTAACATTTGGAGTAAAACTCCCAACTTGAAATCTTGCCAGTTTATCGAGGCAACTACAACATCTTTGCAAATCCAAGCCAACTTGATTTGAGCATTTGCTCCCACTTGAAAATATGCAAATGTATGCAACTTATGAATGGCATACAATAAAAACATAAAAAACAACTGAACAACGCAACAACGTATATCAACATTGGTCAATCGACCTACAACTTAATATTTCCCAAGATCGGGACAACACAACTTATATCGACTTCATACGACTACAACATGTAAAACCAACTAATTACAAGTTAATTAATTAAATTTCAAAATTAATTATTTTAATCCTCAAACCCACTAAAATCAACTTATTTTATCTCTAATTAATTTCTAGAATCAACTCAGTTCGACTTGGATGTGAAAACAGAGGAATCGCCAAAAATTTCATTTTCTGCACATATCTCTGCTCATACGCCTATAGATTTCTTGTTACGCGTAACACTCTTCTTCCTATGCCCCAATTATGCGTAAATGTTGCCATTATGTGTAATGCCTACACTTTTACGTGTGGCTTATGTAAATGACCAGAGGGTCGTGCCACGACCCTTCCCTTATGCGTAATGCCCAACGTAACAGTCATGTGTACACGTAAGGCCTCCCCTGTTACGCATAATACCATAGCTACTACGTGATTTCCAGTTCTTCACACCAGTCCCATTTCTGCTACGAATTCCACCAATTCAGCACTCAATTCAAGCCTAATTGGATTTCTACATTGTTTTTAGACTTATAATCTTTTTATATCCATCATCTAACAATACTTCATTCGATTACGAGTCCTAAATCTCATCTATACACAAATTTCCTGCAACAAAATCAGTCTAGCAACAACAACAATTACAACAACATAACTTATCACAGCCTATTCTTTATTACAAATTCATACAAAATCAACAACAACATATCATACAAGATCACAACAACAATCATACGGAAATACCCAGCCTACATACAAATTACTGTAATACTGGTTATAGAATTTGAACCCTACCCTTACCTTGGATTGAAGGTAGCTCGAATTTATAGCAAAACTATGAAAATCCAATCCTAGTCTCGTTGTTCTTCCTCAAGACTTTTTATTTCACCAAATTTTGATTAACCTCTCTAATTAGGTTTCCAATATAATAATACTATAATTTCACTAATTAACCAAATTACTAATAGGCCTAAATTAACACCTTCACCTTTACTACTCTCATACCACAACAAAACCCACTTACTAATATTATTTCATTAATAGTTCTATTATTACTTCAACTTAATTAACTCGACCAACCCAAACACAACTTAACCATCAACTTAATACCAACTTAAACAACTTAACGACAAACTTTACAAAACAACCCCTAACAACAATTAATCGAGAAAAATACGGGACAACATTTAATTAAATTAATTAACTAAATACGAGCATTACATGTACTAAGAAGAGGCACATTGGGAAACTTTCCACAACCATCAATAACCACTCTAGTATCATAATATGAGCAATACCAGTTTATATCCACATGAGTAAGAGACACAAGCCTTTGATACCATCTTCTCTTCTCTCTATTCTCCATCACCTTTGGAAGTCCTATGGCGAATAAAGTGATATATATATCCCAAGCAAAGTAGGCATCGAATTTCTCTTCAATAAAATCTTAATAGCATGCTCATCAACAATACAATCTAGGTTGGTAAACAACACAATACCATAGATGAGCAAAGCGAGAATAGCCTCGAATGCATCCCTATTACCCCTAGTGAGAGAAATAGAAACTTCCCCATTAAGAACTTAGAATTGATTCCACTAACATCCCCTTTAGGAATAAACCTTCCCTTAATATCAGATTCCCTAGGATAAAGGGCCTCAGAAATAACTTTGGTCATAAGCTCCTCTTCTAAACCAGTGAAAATAAACTCCTTGTCCGAAATTGGAAAACCCATCCAATAGGAATACTCCTCTAAGGTCGGCACAAGTTGATAATTAGGAAAGGTGAAACAATGATGCAACGGGTCATAAAACTGAACCAAGGTATGAAGAATTTCTTCCGATACATCGGTCTTCAGAATAAACAAAAGTCTACCATAACGTTTCCGGAAATCATCAGTATCAACCACAAAAGTCCCGAGCCTTATCAACTCTCCTAAATTAGGACTCTTGAAATTGTACTTCTGATTATTCCTCCTTTCGATATTCAAAGCCAAAGACATCTGAAATATCTGCCAAAGTTCCTATAAGTCCCTTGAAATCTTGAGAACAAATGCTCATGAATGCATGAGTGCATGAATGCAACAAACACAAACAAGATCACACAAAGAACATAGGTCAAGGTTCCGAGTCATGAGTATGAAGTCAAGGGATAATAACACCAACCCACAAAGGTATTGTAACCCTAATTTTTGCCCTAAGATTTCTTCGCATTTCATCTGCATTTCACATACAAACAAGATCGCACTTGCTTTCGAGTTTCTCCTCAGATATGGGTCTATGCTTCGCAGGGGATCACCATTATTTTTACTTCTTTATATTTACTGATTATTAACCAAAATACAAAAAAATATGTTGCAATGTTCTTCTTCTTCTCTATGTTGCAGGTTTACGAGGTTAAGACAGTGAATTCAATCCAGATGCGTTTGTTTAGTCACAATTCGATTTCAGATGGATGTTTGACCTAATATTGGTCAAATTATCAAAAGATTGTGTTGACTGCCAGTTGTGTGTGCCAGTAGTTCATTCATCAGGCAATGCGTTTTCAAAGTACAAGTTGGGTTGTGTGACAGTGTTTTTTGTGCGAAGTTTGGTTTGTTCATCAGTTCATCAGTGATTCATCTGAGGATTTATTTTCCTCAGTATGGATTCAGTTTATCAGGGAAATAATCAGACAGTTTTCAGATGACAGTTGGCTTGAGTTGAGAAATATCCAGTGGTTTAGTGATGGCTGTGTTCATTCTTTCATCAGAGGCTTGTGCGAAAATAATCAAGATCTGGTTGTGGGCTTAAAGTCAAAACTTCATCCATTATCCATTTTCTTTCCGATTAAACCATTTTTTGTATCCATTTGTTCATCCTTATTCCTTTTCAATCATCATTCCCATTATTCCAAATTCATTTCTTCCAAATTTCCATTAATCATTTTTAGATTTCCGACTATTTCTTTTTTTTTTCCCAATTGCCATTATTTTCTATTCATCTTTTCATTTATTTTTATTCATTTTTGTCCAATTTAATCCAAATATCTTTTTTTTATTATTTCTACCTTTACCAAAAATCCCTAAAATCACTTTATTATATTATCCATTTTTTATATGACCAAAATATAAATAAATAGAAAAAATCCACCAATTATCTTTTAGCCCATTTTTAAAATTCATTAATAAAATAGTCATTTTTTTAATCACAAAGCCAATACATCATGCTAGCCAAAAACAAAGCCCCACTTGACTTTAGCCTTTTCACAAGCCTTCCATTAGCACTAGCCACACATCCGTACGCCCTTCCACAGCCATCACGCGCGTAAGCCAAAATTACAGCCTATGCCTGCCTCACAACAATCCACAAGCTACTTCCATTTCACCAGCCTTTGCCAAAACAAGCCCAATGCATCCAAGGGTCAACAAACCAGCTTCAATATCACAGCACTTCAAGCTGCACAATAAACAATCAGCCACAGGTCAGCTGGCCCCACAAAACTTTCACAACATGCCTTTCCCGTACTAGCCTTTCACAAGCCAAAAACAACAACAACAACAGCCTCTTCTCACGTCACACTTCCCATCATGCTATCAAGCCAATACACTTCTTGCAAGCCACACAACTTCAAGCCTATCCAAACAACATGCCAACCGTTATCCCGCAAGCCGAAGCTGTATCCATCAATCCGTACACCCAGGCCAAAGCTTCCCGCAGCCAAACAAAAATAACAGTACCAAGCCAAAGCATCAACCTGGCCCACAGCAGACGAAAATTCCCACCAACCGAAGCAAATACGTGCAAGGCCTAGCCACACTCCCAGCTTCATGTGCTAGCCCTGCCAAACAAGCTGCAAGCCTCACTTCACGCCGCATCCCGCACGTCATCGCACGACTTCATCATCAGAAGCCAACAAACAAAACTCAGCTGCATCAAGCCTTCAAATCCCCACGCTTCTTGCACGAGAACCTCGTCACCAAAACGCAAATAATTAAGCAATGAAACGCAGCAACATCACAACATAAAACGCAAAGGCAAGCAAAATAATCAAAACGCATATGAATTAATTCAAAACGCAAACATATATGAAACAAAACGCAGAATTTGAAACTAAAAAAATTCAGATTGAACTCACGCGTTCCACACACATCAAAACGTTTCTAAAATTTGCAAAAACGACATCACCCTCTTCTTCACTCATTCCCCTATTTAAAGAACCCCATTCTCCATTTGAAAACAAGCTTCAAAAAGCCAAAAAACCTATGCTCAAATTCATTCCCCAATTCAAATCCCTAATTCTCCAATTCATCCCACCTTCAATCTTTTAAAATCCTTCATCAATCTTTCATGGAGATGAAAAACAGAAACCATTGAGAGTGAGAGAAGGAGAACCTAATTCGAAATCCGAAGAATGAGAAGAAGAAATCGAAGGTGAAAGAGAAGAAGAAGAGAGAACTTGCGGTGAGAAGAAGAAGAGTTTGCGGTGAGAGTGAAATTCGAAATTTAGAAGGAGAAAAAGGAAGTGTTGCTGTGGTTTTGATTTGGAAGGTGAGGGAATGCCGCGTTTCGTTTGTGATAATTGTTACCCTGTTTTCACCATTTCGCATTTGGGAAGATGAAGTCATAGGCTTCTGTTTTGTTTTTGTTCTTTTGTTATTTTTATTATTAATTGATTTCTTTAAGAGAAAAGTTGATTGGGCTTGGATCTTCTTAGATCCATCCCTATCCACACTCACCCGCGGATCTATCCACCATCCCCATTCCCTTGTGTTTTCTTTTTTTTCTTTATCTTGTTTCCATTTAATTAACTTTGTTTTATAAATGTTTTTACAATATATTTTGATTAAAGAATTTTAAGAAATGTTGTTTTAAAAAAATATTTGAAAAGTATTTTTTTAGAAACATTTTTAGAAAATGAATTTTTAAGAAAAAGAGTTTTAGAAAATGATTTAAAAAATATTTTAAATTCTTTTTATGGATCTACTTTTAGATCCATTTACTTCATCTTTTTATTTTTTTTGGTCGATGACAATCTCTGATTCGTAGATTGTTGATTTTCTATAAGTTTAATCTTCATTATTTCAAATCCATGGACGAATGATCATTTGGATCATTCTCCATACTTTGAGATCGTGAAGGTTGCTTTTCGATAAAATCAACGAAAATCTCGATTAAGATTAGACCATCCTTTTTTCTTTTAGTGTGGCATGTTTTCGGAGAACGATCCATTATATCGTTTCTCTAACATGTATTAACACGAATATTTCCCACTTTAATTAGTGGTGGCCGGCCTCATTTGTAGGGTAATTACTTCGTAAATTACTCGGCGATTGCTTAACATAGACCCAAAGTTGTCCCGATTCGAATTAAGATCCACTTGGATCCGGTTGCCTCGATTTTATTTTTCTTTTCGTGGTTGTGCTTGATTAAGTTCATCATACCACTTTATATTGTAAATATTATAATATTGTGAATATAATAATCCGTTTAAATTTAATCTCTCGCACCTTATCCTTTTATTTTAATCTCTTGCTCCTTTATCTCCTTTATTATGCTTTATCATATTATATCATATATCATTTGTTTATAGTTATATTGTTGCTTGTGGTTTTTTTATTTTGTCCATTTGGATATCAAAACATTAATAACAGATTAAACACTTAAAAGACTTGTGATTCCTAATTTCGGACTATGGTTACTATCCCTTGCTTCGGAGTATGGACTTAGACTTTAAGATCTTCCCCCTTGCTTAAGTTGGAATGGATTAGAAACCTCGGCCTCAAGTTATTTCATTAGCCTTTGAAGAGGGAATTCCGAACTTTGAAGAATTGTGCATATTATGGTTTGGTAAACTCTTTTCTTAACTTTTAATTCAAGTATTAGGATTAGTCTCTTCATCTCCTCCCCATTCTTTAATTTTCAAAACATCTCCATATTTCAAAAATATTCTTGTTTTCTAAACTTCAAACACTTTCATAATCAAACCTTGACTTAGGTCAAGCGAATTTTTAATCTTTTCACTTTATTTCCTTAAACAAATGTTAATCCATGTAAATATATCAAAAATCATTTTCTTACATACTTTAAAAAACTCAAAACTCACTCAATTGTTTTTGTGCCTTTGTGCACCTTTTCTTTTCACATGTTTAGATATGACTCATCTTTTCTAGCGGAATTATTCGCTAAAGGATGACGACTTATCTCTACATTTTAAAATCAATTCAACTCATTTGTTTCTTTTCAAATTTTGTACCACGAACTACGAGGTTTTGATCTCGCATTGCACTTTGTGGGTACGTAGGCATGAGGCGTTAAAACCTCATCAAACACCAAAATCTTAAAAAATATTCTTCTCCTCATCTCTTCAATCATTTTAAGCAAACCAATTTCAGACCAAAAAGCAATAAATATTTCAAAGGGCTCCCGTGGAGTACCACGGACGAGTCGGGTGCCTAAAACCTTCCCGGTTCGTAACCAATCCCCTTACCCAATCTCTGCTTGTTTCTTTTAGCTTTTTCTTTTAGACTCCTAGGTTTTTATTCGTTCTTTTACCTTTTTCCTTTCGGAAATAAAGAAAAGCGCGGTGGCGACTCTGTGTACATCGAGTTAAGTTAATCAATAACTTACACTCACGATTTTACCGCTACAGAAAAGTGGCGACTCTGCTGGGGAGTAATCTCTAAGCGGATTCAGCCTACTTTGATTTATTTATTGCTTTGGTTTGACTTGTTTATTATTTGGTTGTTTTGTTTTGGTTTTGGTGATCCTCTGTGTGAGATAGATTCTAACCCGGATCTGAGTTGAAACTTATGATAGGACGGCGATATTCGAAGCGATATGCGATGGAGTAGTCCAAAGCAATATCAATTTGATAATCTCCACTCGGTTAGGCTCTCTTGGACTATCAATGTCATGACGAGTAATCGTACGTGGCATTATTTTCCGACCTTGAGTTGATCATACTGAGGACCGTAGAACCCTTAACCCATCCAAGCCAATTTAGGAACGTAGTGCGGAAACTGTCTGGGTGTAAACCTAAGGCAGTTATCACGCGATACTACACTCGGACGAGGTCTATTTTAAGAATGTTATCGGTTGGGGAGTAATCCAACGTACCGGTGATATTCTAAAGATGGTTGTTAACTCCGGGCACCTCTGTTAGCACCCTTTTGGTTTTCTGCAGGTACAATGAAGACAAAACCTTAGTACTTACCTGTGTGGGTTGGTGTTCTGTTACCTTGACTTCATGCTCGTGACTCGGAACCTAAGCCTGTGTGCCCTGTGTGATCTTGTTTGTGTTTGTTGCATACATGCCATCATACATTCATGAGCATTGTTCGTATGATTTCAAAGGACTTACAAGGAACTTTTGCAAAATTTCAGATGTCCATGGCTATGACTTTTGAAAGGAGGAACACAAAGAAGTACACTTTCAAGAATCCTAATGTAGTAGAGTTGAGAAAGCTAGGAGCTTTGGTTGTTGATACCCAAGAGTTCCGAAGATGTCATGTGAATCTTTTGTATATATTGGATACTGATGTGCCTGAGGGGATTCTCCCTACTTTAGCTCAATTTTATGATCCATTGCACCATTGTTTCACTTTTCCGGATTATCAGCTTGTGCCGACTTTGGAGGAGTATTCTCGTTGGTTAGGTTTGCCTATTCTGGACAAGGAGTTTCTTTTCACTGGTTTAGAGAAAGAGCTTACCATTAAGGTCATCTCCAAAGCGCTTTTTCTTAAGGAATCCGATCTTAATGGGAAGTTTCTCCCAAAGGGGAGTGTTCGTGGTATTAATGCTAAGTTCTTGATGGGAAAGACTTCTACTTCACTTACTTTGGGTCATAAGGATGCATTTGAGGCTATTCTTGCTTTGCTTATTTACGAGATTGTCTTGTTTCCGAACTTGGATGGTATTGTGGATGAGAATGCTATTCAGATCTTCTTGAAGAAAAACCCGGTGCCTACTTTGCTTGGAGATATGTATCATGCTTTTCACTATAGGACCTCCAAAGGTGACGGATAAATTGTATGTTGTGCGCCTCTTCTTTATAGGTGGTTTATTTCGCATCTACCGAAGTCGGATGTTTTCAAGGACAATAGAGAGAATCGAAGATGGTCTCAAAGGTTGATGTCGCTTTCTCATAAGGATATGACATGGTATAGTTCTCATTATGACACTGGAGTTCTTATTGATAGTTGTGGAGAATTTCCTAATGTACCTCTTCTTGGTACACGTGGGGGAATTAGCTACAACCCCATTCTGGCTAGACGACAGTTCGGTTATTGTTTGAAGGATGTTCCAAACAATCTTGCCTTATCCCGTTTCTTCTTTCTTAATGGTGCTGATCATATAGAGATGAAGAAAAGGATTGCTCATTCTTGGCATGCTGTTCACCGGAAAGAGAAAGGTCAATTGGGAAGACAACACCTTCCTCCTTCCGAATGTTATATTCAGTGGGTTCGATCTAGAGCTTCCAAGCTCAAGATGCCTTATCCACCTGAGGAGCCTATGTTTCCCATATTGCCTTTGTCTGCTTTTATACCTCCCGTTGATGAGAAGTTGGTTCTTCAAGAAGAGTTAGACAAGATGAAGAAAGAGAAAGAAGAATGGTTACTTGAGAGGACTATTATGCAGGAGCAGCTGAAGGAGAAGGATGATCTTATCGAGCTACTTGAGCGGCGTGTCACGAAGAGACCAAGAGAGAATTTATTTTCCTCTAGTACTCCATCTACTATTCCTCCTACTTCCGGTGCTTGGAAGGCCATTGTCGACAAGTTGGTGAAAGATAAGGAAGATATGGAAGAGCGGTACAAGATTGAGATCAAGAGAATTCGTATGAAGTATCAGCCAGGATTCGGAGCTTCTTCGGATATGATTCCTTAGGCCTAGTTTACTTTTCCTCTTATGTTTTAGGATTATTGATGCTTGTACTTCATTTGTAATCCTCACTTTGATCTTAATGAGAATGAGTTTTTAAGTATTTCAAAAAATGTCTCTTTATGAATATTGCAAGTTAACTTATAATCCTTTGAAATCTTTGCATTTGCATACGCATACCATGAATCATACTCGCATTTTGTCTTGCTTTTTGAGTGTTCTCCAGGGATCTTATGTTGTTTTCTGGTCTTCATTCAGTTCTCCTGTCAAGCTGACTCACCGTTTTGATACTCGAGCTAATCGGAGAAGAGTGATGGAAACTTTGCAACAAGAAAATCGCGAGCTGTGCGAAGAGGTTACTTATCTGAGGGAAAGCTTGGAAAGAGTGTCTGCTATGATGGAAAGTTTGGTGGCTGCTCAGAATCAGCCACCTCCTTCTCCTGTTCAGAATACTGTCATCTCTGAGGTTGTTACCGCATCAATTCCTGTTGAGACTGTTATCTCTCCTTGCTATCGTATGCCTGCTAGCACACCTTGGGGCATGCCAGTTGATTTTATTCCTGCTGGGTATCGTCCTCCTCATCATCCTGAGACTACTGCATTTAATACTCTCCTACCACCAGTGTGGACTACTCTTCCTCCAGTTGTGACTACTGTACCACCTGTGGTGCACACTATTCCGCATCATGATGAAATGATTTACCATGCTGAGCCCAGTGAAGGCGCTGGAGTGGCTGAAAGACTTGATGACTTCCAGGGACGCTTTGTTGAGATCCAGAGGGAGATGAGAGCTTTGAAGCATAAAGATTTGTTCGGAAAAGATGCTTATGACCTTTGTCTGGTCCCTAATGTTAAAGTTCCTTACAAATTTAAATTGCCCGAGTTTGAGAAGTACAAAGGCAACACTTGTCCGTTGAGCCATTTGACGATGTATGCAAGGAAGATGTCTGCTCAGACTGATAATGATAAGTTGATGATTCACTATTTCCAGGACAGTTTGACCGGTGCACCCATGAGGTGGTATATGAGTCTGGATAATAGCCAAATCAAGACCTTCAATGATTTGGGAGAAGCTTTTGTGAGGCAGTACAAATACAACGTTGATATGGCGCCAGATAGAGATCAACTTCGTGCTATGTCCCAGAAGGACAAAGAGACTTTTAAAGAATATGCGCAGAGATGGAGAGAGCTGGCAGCCCAGATTGTTCCTCCGCTGGAAGAAAAAGAAATGACGAAGATCTTCTTGAAGACGTTGGGTTCTTTTTATTATGAGAGGATGATAGCAAGCGCTCCTTCCGATTTCACTGAGATGGTGAGTATGGGGATGCGTTTAGAAGAAGGTGTCCGTGAAGGACGGTTAAGTCAAGAGAACAGTAATGGTTCAAGCTCTAGAAGGTTCAACTTTGGGAGAAAGAAAGAAAATGAGACTAATGCAGTATCCCGTGAAAGTTATAGAAGACCTCACAATCGTGGGAATCACCATTCGCAGCATGTGGCTTCCGTAACACCGATGATTAACGTGGCTCCAACTGTGCCGGCAGTTCCAAAGTATCAACCCCGTTATCAGCAACCTTCTGTGCAACAAGGTGGTAATCAACAAGCTCGGGCTAAGCCAAGTTTTGATCCTATTCCGATGTCGTATGCGGACCTACTTCCATCTTTGATTGCAAAGAATCTTGTGCAAACTCGTCCTCCACCTCCAGTTCCAGAGACTATTCCATGGTGGTATAAGCCAGAAGCTCGTTGTGCTTTTCATCAAGGTGCCCCGGGGCACGATGTTGAGAATTGTTATCCATTGAAGTTTGAAGTACAGAAATTGATGAGGAACAATGTTCTGTATTTTAATGATGTTAATCCAAATGTGTAGAAGAATCCGTTGCCGAAGCATGGTAATGCGTCTGTGAATATGGTTAATGGTTGTCCTGGTTTGTTCAAGATCTATGAAGTCCGTCATATCCGAAGGTCTTTGGTGGAGATGCATGCTTTCTTAAGCGAATATCACGATATTGATCACGATTATGCTGGATGTTGTATTTGCTCGGTGAATCCTCGTGGTTGCGTGATTGTTAAAAGGGATATCCAAAAGATGATGGACGATAAGCTGATCGAAGTAACAACAAAGAGAGATGAATATGAAAATGAAGTGAATGTTATTATGCCTCAGTTCAATCTTCCTGAAAGGGCTGCTCCTGAGAGGGTGGTGATTTCTTTTGATAGTCGCAAAAATGTTGTTACTCCATTGGTGATTAATGTGCCTGGTCCAATGCCATATGAGTCTGATAAAGCCGTTCTGTACCGGTATAATGCTACGATGATAGAGAATGGTAGGGAAGTTCCGCTTCCTACTCCAAAGTCTGTGGTTAGCATTGCTGATGTAACGAAGGTCACTAGAAGTGGTAGAGTGTATGCTTCAGATCCTCTGAAGAGAGTTGAAGATACAAGTGCGAGTAAACAGATTATGGATGCTGTTGTCCAATCGGGCCAATCTGGTAATAATGAAGATGAGGTGCTAAAGCTGATAAAGAAGAGTGAGTACAACATCACTGAGCAGTTGTTGCAGACTCCATCGAAGATATCAGTTTTGTCTCTCTTGATAAGTTCTGAGGCTCATAGGTAATCTTTGCAGAAAATTCTCGATCAAGCCTATGTTGACCATGACGTGACTGTTGATCAATTTGATAGTATTGTGGTGAATATCACGTCATGCAACAATTTAAGCTTCTGTGATGATGATCTGCCTGAAGAAGGAAGAAATCATAACTTGGCTCTGCACATTTTGGTGAATTGACAGGAAGATGCCATGTCCAAGGTGCTAGTTGATACCGGATCGTCTCTGAATGTTATGCCAAAGTCGACATTGTCAAAGCTTACGTTTCAAGGTGCTCCCATGAGGCACGGTGGGATTATTGTAAAAGCGTTTGATGGGTCGAAGAAGACAGTGATAGGTGAAGTGGATCTTCCTATTCTTATTGGACCGTTTATATTCAAGATTACTTTTCAAGTAATGGATATACGTCCCGCATACAGTTGTCTCCTCGGAAGACCCTGGATCCATGAAGCTGGGGTTGTGACATCCACTCTTCATCAGAAGTTGAAGTTCGTGAGGGAAGGGAAATTGGTGACCATTGAAGGCGAAAGAGCGATGCTTGTGAGCAATTTGTCTTCTTTTTCTTATATTGATGTTGAGGAAGAGGTAGGAACTTCGTTTCAAGCTCTTTCTGTTATGAATAATGTTGCTAAGAAGAATGCCATGCCCATGTCCTCTTTCAAGGATGCTCTGCGAGTGATTGAAGCTGGTCAGTCTGAAGGTTGGGGACAAGTTATTGATGCTGTCGACAACAAGGAAGGTTTTGGTATCGGCTTTGCACCTGGTGCAGTTATCAAAGATCCAAAGACTATTCAAGAAGGCTTCCGAAGTGCTGGATTTATCAATGATCATTCCGCTTCTGCCATCATTGACGATGATGAAGACGAAGAAATACCTGACTTTGTTACGCATGGAAAGATTTGCCAGAACTGGATCGCTGTTGATGTTCCTTTTATCGTTCATTCTTCAAAGTAATTTGTTTTTATTTTCTTTCAAAAAATCCTTTCACTCTGCCCAAGGTGAAAGTGATGTTTGTCGGGCTTTGTTTCAAATTTTATCATCATCAATAAAATGTTATTTTGTTATTTCCATATGTGTTTTTCATTTTTGCTTTATTCTGAAAAATGGTAACATAAAAAACCCAAAATATAATAATTGTTTATCTGCATAATGTTTGCACTTTTGTTCATATTCTAAAATAAAAATAAAATCATTGTGCAGATTGATTGATAAACCCATTGAAAACAATGATCCTATGCCCTCTCCCAACTTTGAATTCCATGTGTTTGAAGCTGAGGAAGAGGATGATGAAGAGATTCCTGATGAAATTTCTCGGTTGCTTGAGCACGAGGAGAAGATTATTCAGCCTCACGGAGAGTCTATAGAGATGGTCAACTTGGGTTCTGAAGATGAAAAGAAAGAAGTCAAAGTTGGAGCATTGCTTGGTCCTGATGTTAAGAAGAGGATTGTAGAGCTTCTCATAGAATATGTTGATGTATTTGCTTGGTCTTATCAAGACATGCCAGGTCTTGATACTGATATTGTGGAGCATAGATTGTCGTTGAAGCTTGAATGTCCACCTGTAAAGCAGAAGCTCAGAAGAACTCATCCAGATATGGCAGTAAAAATCAAAGAGGAGGTTCAAAAGCAGATTGATGCCGGTTTTCTTGTGACGTCAACTTATCCTGAATGGGTGGCCAATATTGTTCCTGTTCCGAAGAAAGACGGAAAAGTCCGAATGTGCGTAGATTACAGAGATTTGAACAAAGCCAGTCCGAAAGATGATTTTCTATTACCACACATTGATATGTTGGTAGATAATACGACTAAGTTTGATGTGTTCTCTTTTATGGACGGATTTTCCGGTTATAATCAAATAAAGATGGCACCCGAGGACATGGAAAAGACCACATTTATTACACCATGGGGAACATTTTGTTACAGAGTGATGCCCTTTGGATTGAAGAATGTTGGTGCGACGTACCAAAGAGCTATGACCACACTTTTCCATGATATGATGCACAAAGAAATCGAAGTATATGTTGATGATATGATCGCCAAGTCGAAGACTGAAGAGGATCATGTTGAACATTTGCTGAAGTTGTTTCAGAGATTAAGGAAGTATAAGCTTCGTCTGAATCCGAACAAGTGCACATTTGGTGTACGTTCCGGAAAGTTGCTAGGTTTCATTGTCAGCCAAAAAGGCATTGAATTTGATCCTGATAAAGTGAAAGCTATTCAGGAAATGCCTGCTCCAAGAACCGAAAAGCAAGTAAGAGGATTCTTGGGCCGTCTGAATTATATCTCGAGGTTTATCTCTCACATGACTGCCACATGTGCTCCGATCTTCAAGCTGCTTCGGAAGGATAAAGGTTGTGTCTGGACAGATGATTGTCAGAAGGCTTTCGAAAGTATTAAAGAATATCTGCTTGAACCTCCTATCTTGTCTCCTCCAGTGGAAGGTAGACCGATGATCATGTACTTAACTGTGTTGGAAGATTCCATGGGTTGTGTGCTTGGTCAGCAAGATGAATCTGGAAGAAAAGAACATGCAATTTACTACTTGAGTAAGAAATTCACTGATTGTGAGTCTCGGTACTCCATGCTTGAAAAAACTTGTTGTGCCTTAGCTTGGGCTGCAAAGCGTCTTCGCCAGTATATGCTGAATCATACAACTTGGTTGATCTCTAAAATGGATCCAATCAAGTATATCTTTGAAAAGCCTGCTTTAACTGGGAGGATTGCTCGTTGGCAAATGTTGTTATCAGAATATGATATCGAGTACCGAACTCAAAAAGCTATAAAAAATAGTATCTTGGCTGACTATTTGGCACATCAACCGATTGATGATTACCAACCAATCAAGTTTGATTTTCCAGATGAAGATGTGATGTTTTTGAAAGTGAAAGATTGTGATGAACCTTTGATTGAGGAAGGGCCGGAGCCTGGATCTCGATGGGGTTTAGTTTTTGATGGTGCCGTGAATGCACGTGGAAGAGGAATTGGGGCAATGATCATTACTCCCCATGGTTCACATATTCCTTTTGCCGCGAGGTTGACTTTTCCTTGTACCAACAATGAAGCTGAGTATGAAGCCTGCATTATGGGTCTTGAAGAAGCTATTGATTTGAGGATTAAGCATCTTGATGTGTACGGAGATTCTGCCTTGGTAATTAATCAGATTCAGGGTACGTGGGTAACCCATCAACCCCACTTGATCCCTTATAGAGATTATGCCAGGAAGATATCAACTTTCTTCACTAAAGTTGAGTTCCATTATGTTCCTCGTGATGAGAATCAGATGGCAGATGCTTTAGCAACCATAGCTTCTATGATAAAAGTGCACCAGTGGAATGATGTTCCCATAATCAGTGTGATGCGGCTTGAAAGACCAGCTCATGTGTTTGCAGTTGAAGAGGTCCATGATGACAAGCCTTGGTATCACGATATTAAATGTTTCCTCCAGAGTCAAGAATACCCGCTTGGGGCATCTGATAAAGATAAGAGGACTTTGAGGAGATTGGCAGGCAATTTCTTCTTGAATGGAAATGTGCTTTACAAGAGAAATTTTGACATGGTCTTGCTCAGATGCGTGGATAGACACGAAGCAGACATGTTA
Source organism: Lathyrus aphaca (assembly GCA_963966055.1). Taxonomy (NCBI): domain Eukaryota; kingdom Viridiplantae; phylum Streptophyta; class Magnoliopsida; order Fabales; family Fabaceae; genus Lathyrus; species Lathyrus aphaca. The sequence continues at coordinate 71,687,071 of OZ014521.1, forward strand.
ATGAAAGAAATTCATGAAGGATCTTTTGGCACTCATGCTAATGGGCATGCAATGGCTAAAAAGATGTTGAGAGCAGGTTACTATTGGCTGACAATGGAATCTGATTGTTGCAAGTATGTGAAAAAGTGCCATAAGTGTCAAGTGTACGCTGATAAGATTCATGTGCCACCAGCTTATCTCAATGTGATTTCTTCCCCATGGCCTTTCTCTATGTGGGGAATTGATATGATTGGTATGATTGAACCCAAGGCTTCGAATGGACATCATTTTATTCTTGTGGCAATTGATTACTTCACCAAGTGGGTTGAAGCGGCATCATATGTTAATGTGACCAAGCAAGTTGTGGTTCGGTTTATCAAGAATAATATTATCTGCAGATATGGTGTTCCGAATAGAATCATTACTGATAATGGTTCGAACTTGAATAATAAGATGATGAAAGAGCTTTGTGAAGATTTCAAGATTCAACACCATAATTCTTCTCCTTATAGACCGAAGATGAATGGGGCTGTTGAAGCTGCGAACAAGAATATTAAGAAGATCATTCAGAAGATGGTTGTAACGTACAAGGACTGGCATGAAATGCTCCCGTTTGCTTTGCATGGGTATCATACATCTGTCCGCACTTCAACAGGGGCAACCCCTTTCTCACTTGTTTATGGTACAGAAGCAGTGCTCCCCGTCGAAGTTGAGATCCCATCAATGAGAGTTCTGATGGAAGCCAAGTTGACTGAGGCTGAATGGTGTCAGAGTAGATTTGATCAGTTGAATTTGATTGAAGAAAAGAGAATAACAGCTTTGTGTCATGGTCGGTTGTACCAGCAAAGAATGAAGAAAGCTTTTGATAAGAAGGTCAATCCTCGTGTATTCAGAGAAGGCGACCTCGTGCTCAAAAAGATTCAGTCTTTTCTTAAAGATTCTCGGGGCAAGTGGACTCCGAACTATGATGGCCCATATGTTGTTAAGAAAGCCTTCTCTGGCGGTTCATTAATTCTTGCAACTATGGATGGTGAGGAGATCACTCGCCCTGTGAATGCGAATGCAGTCAAGAAATACTTCGCCTAAAAAATAAAAGAACAGCTCGCTAAGTTGAAAACCCGAAAGGGCGGCTTAGGCAAAAATGAGCGTCTCGGTGGATTGAAAACCCGAAAGGGCGGTCCAGGCAAAAATTAGAGACATAAATAGAAATAATTATCCCGGTAGATTGAAAACCCGAAAGGGCAATCTAGGCAAGAGTTAGGGATCATGGCAAGTAACTGCGTCGACTGACTGAATCACTTGTAGCAACCGAGGATTTCAGATTCTATCCCTCAGAAGAATTATTCATCAAAGATTCTTATTCAATCATCCTTGAATGAAGTTTCAAACAGAGTGGAGTTCAAAGTTGATAGGGAGGATAGTGATCATTGTATCTCAATGTAGCCCTTTTCCATGTATTTACCATTTTTCAAAACTTGTAATGATCCATGGAGTCATGCCATTTGCTGACTACCATTCTATCAATAAATTTGAGCTTTTATCCAATTGTTTGCAATTCTTTATATTGCTTCTGTTTACAAAATTTCAATTTATTTTTGATGATGATTTTTGACACAAATTTAATAAATTTAATTTTTGAAGATTTTAAAAACATTTTTATTTTGATATATGAACAAAGAAAGGATATCGATAGTGATTCCAAGAATGGTAAAGTCTGGATGTGTGTAACTCGTCGCTCCCAAAGCAGGGTTTGATTCGGTTGTGTCCATGTGAAGTTCTTGGATAGTCTTGATGTTAATGATATTTTGTTCCCGAACGATAAGCATGAACGGAGATTGTATGTATTCCCCAGAAGAGTTGTTGGAAGGGATGTTTTTAAGAATCCCTAGCTGATTTTTGATCTTTCCCTCAGCAAGTTATTGAAAAGCATTGGGAATCCCCAGCTGAGCTCTTGTTCCTCAGTTTGATTATGTGCATTCTTGAATAATAGAAGTATTGATATAGCAGGCAGTTTAGAGGTTTTCTTTTACCCTATGGTGGGTATAGATTTAAAATCCCCCGTAATTGTTTTGGCTATGATGTTAACTTCAGATATCCCCATATGGATCCCCAGTAGGTCTGCATGTGTTAATGTCCAGCAGGTTCCTATGTGATTTTCAACAGGTCTTACACTCTATCCCCAGGTGGAGCAGGAGTGGTATGACAGTTTTTCCTCGTGAAGTTTGGTTTTTATCAAGAATATTTCCATCCTCAGCAGATTATTACCTTTCCTCAGCATGATGATATTCCTAGCAGATGCTGTCTCATCATGATTTAAGCCTTGTAGTAGGACTTTATTCCTTTGATGGCTTATGATACTCCCCTGCAGATTTCAAGATTGAATCTCCAGCATTGTTTCCCTGCATTGTTGCCTTTGGATTAGCCGAGTATCCGGTTGTTGTGGTGTTCATGTCACCCTGTTCTTATCTTTATGTCTGTTTTGTCAGCATATTCATAAGCATATTCATACGCATAAGCATAGCATTATTTGCTTGCATTCTTGCGTTTATCATTGTTATCTGCTCTTTGGTGTGGACTTTCCCCACAAAGTGTGTGTGTCGTATTTCTCTCAAGTTTAGAGTGTCGACCATTAAGCAGAAAGAGTTAATCCTTTCTAATTCCCCACTGAGTTTGTTTCTCGTGGATGATGTTGATTTAGTTTCCTCCCCAGTTTATTATCTGGATGGAATTTTCCCCAGTTGAGATATTTCCTCCTCGGGATGAGTCTTATTTGATCGTTTCTCTCCAATTTGTTCTTGGATTGAACTTTGGTCCCCTTTTGTGGATATATTGCTGTGGAATTAAGCTATCATTGTTTGATAGTGGGCAATATTTTCTCCAGCTTGAGTATATTATGTTAGAATTAAGCTATCAGTAATCGATAGTGGGTAATATTACCAATTTGATCAAGTTCTTTTACTTGTACTCCTACCCAGTAAATCCGGTAGTCGAGATATTTTCCTCTTACCCAGTAAAAAGGTAATAGAGTTTGTCTTACTTTGTTTAAGATCCTACCCAGTAAATCAGGTAGTCGAGAATTGTTCTACCTAGTAAATCCGGTAGTCAAGTTATTTTCTTCTTACCCAGTAAAAAGGTAATAGAATCAGATATTTTCTTCTTACCCAGTAAAAAGGTAATAGAAGCTATAATTTGATTGAGTTCCTACCCAGTAAATCAGGTAGTTGATCATACTCCTATCCAGTAAATCGATAGTCGAGTCTTTTATATTCTCTACCCAGTAAATCAGGTAGTTGAGAATTTTGATGCCCAGTAAAAGGTAATTGAGGTTATCCCTCTGTATTATGCTCCTACCCAGTAAATCAGGTAGTTGAGATTTTTCTTACCCAGTAAAAAGGTAATTGAGGTCATTCCTCTGTATTTTGCTCCTATCCAGTAAATTGATAGTCGAGTCTGTTATATTTCCTACCCAGTGAACGGGTAGTTGATGATTTTTATCTAACTCAGTATTTCTCCATTATTGGATTCAAATACTTTGTTTAATTGATATTTCCTGGCAGGGTGTTTATCTTTCCCTGGTTGAATCTTGTATTTTGATTATATCATATCTTTTCCCAAGTGGAGTCTGTTATCCAGTGATTTATTTTCCTGGTAACTTTGTGTTTGTCTGTTGTTGTTTCCCCAGCGGGATTTTCTTCTGTGTCCCCAAGTTTTGCTTTTCTCTGGTGGTCATATTCTCCCACAGAGATCTTGGGTTTGCATATCATATTCATATCATATCATTGTTCTCTTAGGACAAAAATTGGGTATTCTGTATTTAAGTCTCTCCCATCTGTCGCTCCCGGGATTTTCATCCTAGTACAAACGCGAAAGTGGCGCGGAAAAGGTAGAGTCGTCAGCCAGACATTTTTATCCCGAATGAATGGGAAAGGTAATGTTGCACAAACCTGAGGAAGAAGGAAAGGACAAGGCCTTGCGAACCAAAGATCTGAGTTCGGGAGTCGGTTACGAATTGAGAAGATATTAGCACCCCAATCCGTCCGTCGTACCCGACGGGATCCACGCTTGCTTGTTTGCTTCAAAGGGTGAGAAATAAGAATGCTGCTGAATAAAACCACTAACTGGAACTGGAATGGAAATGAGAAAGGAACTGGAAAAAGAGAATGGAAAGAAAGAATGGGGAAAATGTAGGGAAAATAAAGAATGTGCTCGAACGGGCCCTACCCCGCTGCCTACGTACCTCATCGGGATAATGAGGATCAGAGTCGACGTAGTTCGCCTAACCTAGGCGGGCACTATTTGTATGTGTTTTTTATGCTGGAACTGCGTATGTCTATGCTCAGGTGTTGCAGGCTCGTCTGGTACGAGTGCATTTACCGTCTTGCATGTGTGACAAGTCGCCGCGAGTTCGCGTTGTGAGTGAATGAGATGAGAAGAGAAGTTCCCGCAGGATAGTCGCTTGTTATTTGTTTTTGTCTTTTAAGAGAAGTGTTTTGAATTTGTTTGTGAACTGTCTTGTACTAAGACCTATCCATCGCGGGAAGTATTTACACCTCGCCCCGAAACAGGACGCGTATAAACACTCCGCAACAAAGTCTCGTGTCGTACAAGATTGTTCGGTTTTTATTAAGTGTTTTATTGCTTTTCTTTTTGAGATGAGAAAGAATGACTCAAGTTGATAAAAGGACAAAATCTAAGGGACTAAGACCCAATCCTAATTTTGTTTATTTATTTACAAGTGGTCCTAATGGTTTGTGAGGTTTTCTATTCCTAATGAGAAACTAGAAACTACTAGAATTCAACTTACTTCCTAATGAAGTTAAGTTGATTCTAAGAACAAATGGGGGAAGCCTATGCAGGTTATAAAAACCAAATAACAAGGCAAAACAATAGAATTGAATAAAGCAATAAACTTCTAAAAATGCAATTAAAGGCATGAACTAAAAAAATAGTCTATTTTATTTATTCTATTTCTAATGAAAATGAAACTTTAAGCCTAAGTACTAAATCAAAGTCAAACCTAATACTTTCATTCTAAAACTCAATTTAAACTAACCTAAGCCTATATTAGATTCTAGGATTAAATCTAATCTAAACTATATTTTTTTGTACTTTATTTTTTAATGGCCTAAACTAATGGGAATTATGCATAACTAGGCCTAAGAACTAATATTCTAAAAAATATTAAAACTTCTGGAAAAAATATGAAAATTAAACTATAGGGACCTAATACTATCTATAATATTATATTAAAAGGGATTCTAAAAAATCATATTTTTTCTATGCCTAAAAAATTATTTGATTTCAGCTAAGAATTAACCACTAATTCCTAAGGATTACACCACTAAAACCTAAGATAAAAGGTCCTAAAAAATCCACTAAAAATAACCTAAGCACTATTATGAGTCCTCTAATCACAGTAAAAAGAGTGGCTCAAAAATCCTACTGGAAGTTACCAAAATAAAATGAACAAAATTCAACACAATTAAAAGAAACTCAATAAAAGCTAATTGCAAGAAAATTCAGAATTAAATTGATAATAATTCCAAATTCAGAAAATAAAAGTGTCAAAAAATTCTAATTGGATCTAAAAAGCTAATTAATTTTTTATGGAATTTTTCTAACCTTTTTACTATTTTTTGTGCATTATCTTCTAAACTATATAAACTTAAAAAATAAAATCCTAAAAGAAAAGAATGGGGTGAGTTAGTAATTATTTTCTAGTTATTTTCATGACTTGGGCTCAAAAATAGGGTGTAATTAGCAATGGGCAAGGCCCAATTCGCATGAAACTGAGGGTGGTGCAGATAGCATCATTTTTATGTTGTTTTTATGACTAAGAGCTTAGAGGAGGGTGTTAATAGCAATGGGGCTTAAGGCCCATTCGCAGAAGCCATGGGGAGGTGCAAAAAGAAGTATTTTTATATTGTTTTTCTGATGGGCCCAGAATGAAGGGTGCACATAGCAAAGACTAAGGCCCATTTGCGCTGAATTTAAGGGAGGGTGTATTCAGCGTTTTCTATAGTTGTTTCTTTACATATGGGCTTCTAGGAGGGGTGTGGTTAGAAAGGAAAAAAAAAGAGCCTACCGGACGGTGACAAGTGTCACCGCCGGTGTGGCTAAGGGATTCAAAATCTTATCCTCTCTTATCCTATCCCGTTAGAATTCAAACTGGCACAATAATTTGGATTAATTAACATTAATGTTATTAATTCTTTCATTAATCCTCTAAAATATTATATGATTCTAACCACTTAAATTAAAAATTATAAAAAAACACAGGAAGCCAAAAGGGCTGAAACAGACCAACACAAAAACCCTAACTATTCTTTCTTCCCTCTCTTCTTACGAACGCCGCCGCGGCTCTCTTGGCCTCCCCCCTCTTCTTCCCAACTCCATCATCCATCGCCACCATCACTTCAACCTCACCGTCCAATCCCTCATCGCCAACCTCCCGTCAGCTTCTTCTTCTCCCATCTCTCGCCGCAGCCCAACCCTAATTCTTTATCTTCTTCTTCATTCTTCCGCCGCCACCTCCACCATTTCGTCCTCTTCATCATCACCTCTACGTCTCCTTCTTCTAATTACTCTTCCATCATGATAAACGCCACCTGAACCATCCCAATTCTAAAACAAACCCCCACGCTCTCCTCTGTCTTCCTCACACCGTCGTTAAACCTAACAACCCTTTGCCTCTCACCGCAACTCTCAAGGCCAAACCCCAAGACGAATCCAGTTGTAAAACAGTGCTAACATCACAAGAATACCCGAATACAAGGCGAAGCAGTTCGTACCTTGATTGCCGAACTAGACGATGCGCGCGATGCTCTGTTGACAAGCGAGACAATATTTCACTAGGTAAGAACTCTGAATCTGCCTCTTATACTTCTCCTGCTTCTGTTTGACTTGTAAACCTGTGGCTTCGTTGTGGTGTTGTCGTTTCTTAAACTGTTTCGTTGATTGATTTGCAGGGATGATTGTTGCCGTGAGGATAATGGAGATATCGAGGCGTAATGGTGATGAGGCGGATCAAAGTTGAAGCTCGTCGAGAGATCACATGGATTAGCCGCAGGGATTAAAGACGCAGGATCCGCGAATTTGTGATGTTGATGAGGATTGTTGAAATCTTGGTAATGAAAATCTCTATCACCATTTACAAGTTCTTGAAGATGCAGAGTGGGCTCGGAGAGATTGAAGAAAAGGTGAGGTGGTTTGTGAAGTGGATGAATCCGCAGAGATTGATGAAGGTTTCACCTGTTAGAGCACCATCGTCATTTGCAATTGATGCAGCAAATTGGAGTTGGGGTTGAGGGAGTTATGGGAGGAGGTGAATGATTGCAGGGTCGAAAACAGAAAAATGGTGAAAAAAAATGGAAGAAGAGGAGGAAAAAATGAAGAATGGTGAGGAGTCTGATTTATAGAGGATGAGAACTCAGGTGAAGTTCTAGAATTTTCTGTTAGAATTCAGTTGATTTCTGTTGGTTTTCACTTCTGGCTTTTTTCTGTTATGAAAAATAGGTTAGGATGGTTATGAATTTGTTATAAGCTTGTTTCAATTCTGTTGTGACGGTTATGCAATTCTGTTATGGGTTGAAATTCTGTTAGCACTGTCACAATTCTGTTGGCACTAATTCCCTTTCTCTCTTTTTTTTCAACCGAATTAACTGATGACTTTTTCCTGCTCATGTGAATTTTTGTTGCAGGTTTCTAAATAGTGAATTTCGAAGATTGATGAATGGTGAAGGGTCAAGAGCAAGAGATTGGGAAAGAAGCTGAATGTGAATTTGAATCTGAAGGGATTTGAATTTGGAGTGACTTAGGTTCTTTTTTTTTTCGAAAAATTAGAGATGAAGAATGAAGAAAAAGGAGAAGTTGAAGTTGGTATTAGTGTGGATAGTGAAACCACTTCTGCCATACTCCATTGGATTCAAAGCTTCGAGCTAGCTCTTAACCGCGACCGTTTTTTCGCCGAGTAGGGACATTGTTGGTTCTGCTTGTATTTTCCTTCTTTTTCTGATGTAATTGGACTCTTCTTTCCTTCTGTTTCTGTTTCTGCCCCTTTTTGTAACCGAATTTTTCTGTTAAATCAGTTGTATGTAACTGATTTTCTCTTTGTTTGATTTCAATATTTCGCTGTTATCAGCTAGGGAATTTTGTAACATTTTCCCATAATGAATTGTTCTGGTAGAAATTCGTGGTGTGATCTTCCCTCTTTTGTTTGATGGCATTTCAAAACAACTTCAGTTTATTTCATTAATGTATCCTACTCATGAGTGAACCAAAGAATACATTAGGAGATGACAATGGCAGACTTTGGGATGAATTTAGGCAATAGATCCTACAATATTATAATTCTTAAAAATGATTTAAAATTAGAATGAGCTTTGGAGAATTGGGCTTGAAGTTGCAACAACATGGTAGTTGGTTTACTAGACTTAATAAATGGGCTTGAGGAAAGAAATTGAAATAAAAGAAAGCTTATATAAAAGATTGGTATTAATATAGCCTTAGCAAGAAGTTTCATTTGCATGGTTTAGTTCAAATATGGGATAATCACCATAGTAAATCTTTAAATAAACTAAAACTAGTTTTTGAATACCTAATTTAAAGATGAATCAAAATTGAATTATGAGGGAAGTTGGATTGAAAAAGGAAATGAATATGAACTAAAGGTAATATTAATAATTGGTTTAATTATATAAATTAATGCAAAAATGAAATTGAAGTGAAATGGTAATTGGATATGGACAAAGGTAAATGGGAAGATGAATAAAGAGAAGCTGAACATATAGAATAATGGAAGTTGAGGTAAAAAGATGAAAGTGGAATAGAATGATCGGGAATGGTTTATAACAATGAGAACAAAGCAATGAAGGAAATCTCGATTTTAGCCCAAAGCCCATTTCAAATCCTCTCCACAAGCCCATGAACGCTGCTCTTTTTGAACCACTGCACAATTTTCCAAATTAGTCACAACTCATTGAATCGTCTGAAACACACCATGACCATTCGAATCCAGATGAATCATTGATAAACTGAAAATTCGAACCAAACTTCACACAAGACAATGCTCGATAAACTGATGAATCTCAGCACACGACAACATGATCTTTGAATATGCACTGTCTAAGAAATAGTCCAGTGGCCCAAAATAAATCTTGCAGTTGCCACCATCTTTTGATAGTTTGGCCCTAACTAGGTCAAACTCCCATCTGAATCGAAACACAACTGAGCAACCGCATTTGAAGTAGAATCATCGTCCAGTGAATATTCTCTACCATTTCAATCTCTGACAGATACAGATAACGTATGAAACCCTAATTTCCCTGGGTCCTGATCACATGCCTTATGAACCCATGCAATGCACTATTATGATGTTAATGAATTGATGAACAATGCAGATGAATGTGAAATGATGAACCAATAAAGGGAATAAATAAGAGGGCAAATTTTGAGGTATTACAGCTGCCCCTATTCAATCATCTGCAAGCCTGAACGAATGATTGCAACGAATTTTATACGTTCAAGGCGTGGAGTGATTGAATACTCGAATAAACCTGGAAATTTGCACACTGAGGGCAACAAAAATGCCATCTGCCCATTTATTTATTTGTATGTTTTCTGATTTTGACCTCTGAATAGGTAGCGAAAATAGAACCAGGTGGGAATATGCTGGGAAGAATGCCATCCTCGAATGACAACTCAAAAGATCCTCGGATCTAGCACGAAACCATCCTCGAATGGAGACGCAAAGGTATACCAGCCTCGGCTGATAACCAAACACAAAAAGAAAATAGGACAAGATGGAACGGGATCATTGTACTTAAATGACAACCCGAAACGTGACCGTTGTACTTAAACGGAGACACGAACAAATGAGACTGTTGTACTGAAACAAGACTCAAAGACGAGGCCATTGTACTTAAATGGAAACTCGAAAGGAACGGGATCGTTGTACTTAAATGATAACCCGAAACGCGACCGTTGTACTGAAACGGAGACGCGGAAGAATGAGACTGTTGTACTGAAACAAGACTCAAATACGAGACCATTGTACTTAAATGGAAACTCGAAAGGAACGGGATCGTTGTACTTAAATGATAACCCGAAACGTGACCGTTGTACTTAAACGGAGACACGAACAAATGAGACTGTTGTACTGAAACAAGACTCAAAGACGAGGCCATTGTACTTAAATGGAAACTCGAAAGGAACGGGATCGTTGTACTTAAATGATAACCCGAAACGCGACCGTTGTATTGAAACGGAGACGCGGAAGAATGAGACTGTTGTACAGAAACAAGACTCAAATACGAGACCATTGTACTTAAATGGAAACTCGAAAGGAACGGGATCGTTGTACTTAAATGATAACCCGAAAAGCGACCGTTGTACTGAAACGGAGACGCGGAAGAATGAGACTGTTGTACTGAAACAAGACTCAAATACGAGACCATTGTACTTAAATGGAAACTCGAAAGGAACGGGATCGTTGTACTTAAATGATAACCCGAAACGCGACCGTTGTACTGAAACGGAGACGCGGAAGAATGAGACTGTTGTACTGAAACAAGACTCAAATACGAGACCATTGTACTTAAATGGAAACTCGAAAGGAACGGGATCGTTGTACTTAAACGAGAGCCCAAGACGTGACCGTTGTACTGAAACGGAGACGCGAAAAAATGAGACTGTTGTACTGAAACAAGACTCAAATACGAGACCATTGTACTTAAATGGAAACTCGAAAGGAACGGGATCGTTGTACTTAAACGAGAGCCCAAGACGTGACCGTTGTACCGAAACGGAGACGTGAAAAGATGAGACTGTTGTACTGAAACAAGACTCAATTGGGGATAACAACAAGACTTGGAGGAAACAACCACCCTGGGAGATGAAGTTGCATTCTGTGGGGAATACTTCAATCTGATTGGAGATGTAACGGACCTTATGTAATACCTCAAAACTGGCCCATGTTGATATGTATATGTTTGGATTTATGACGTAATGCTCCATGATGATGGAAATGCTACGCTTTGGAGGATGCAGACGCGATGATGATTATGCGAATGACAATGCAAGGAGATCTCTTGATAAGGAGACCGCAAGTATCCCAGATAACTTGGCTAGGAAGAAACGATGATCACTGCATTGATCTGGTTCATCCTGATGAGGAGGAAACAACTCTGCGGGGAAAGTTGTTAATAATTCGCTGGCTCTGAATAGCCGCCACCGCCAAAAATAAATTGGACTTTGAGATTGGAGTGCCAAGACCCTGCTGGAAATGGACCCTTCTTGAACTCTGGTGGGGAAGTGAGGACCTCCCTGGCTTGGCTGGGAACCAAAGGCATGACACTGCTGAGGAAGCAACTGCTGGGGAGGAAAGAACTCCTTGTACTGCTAGGAATCGCCCCTGTCTGAAGGGAAACTTCTGCTCGGGGATTGCACCCACTCTCTACTACCTTGATGGGTGAAATTTCAACTTCCACATGGCTGGGGATGATTGGAAACACCCTGGGAGATACTTGTTTCTGTTCAAACAAAAGGGAATGCCCATCCTGGATAATGGTTGTTAGCTTTGTTAGCCACACAAGTACCTGTACCTGCATGAACACAATCGATAGTACCTGCAACATAGAGAATTAGTTTGGGACCTGCTTGCCCCAGGCTCATAGCATGAATCATTGTGTAGGTATCTCTACACCCTTTCAGAGTTGTATTAAATGTTTCTATTCTCCTGCACGAGTTAGAAAGCATTCAAATGTTCATAACACAATGCAAGTTACCATTTGCTAGACGTTTTCACAATCAATCAATGCAAGATGAAAAAAAGTAAAACAAAGAAGCAAAATAGTCAATTGACTGAAGTTGAATTCTTATTAATTTGGAAAGGTGGCCCTGAATAGGCAATACAAAGGAAGCAGTTCCCTGGAATGAGGGAACAACTAAAAAGAAAAACAAACTATCCTATTGGCAATGTGAGAAGTGAATCTTATCAAGTCTCAACCCAGTTATGACTCGTATGTCTTCAAGACGCTCCGCTCACTCTGCCTCTTGAGAAAAAGTAAGTGAACTGATCTTCAACCCTTAGAATAGCCTCAACCGTAGGTAGGTCATGGATCTCGCAGATCGCAGTCGTTCGTGTTAATCCCTCTTTTGCTTGGATCGCCCTTTCAGGTTTTCAATCCACCGGGATACCCTTTTTTGCCTGAGTTGTCCGATGTGGCTTTTCAACTCAGCGGGTGTACATTTTTTTTCAAGATTTCCCTAACTTTTGCCCAAGCCTTTTATTCTGTTTTTGGCTCGCCGGGATGCCCATTTTTGCCTGGATCTTTATTCTGTTTTTATCCAGCGGGTCCTTTTTACACGAAGTATTTTCTTACTGCGTCTGCGTTGACAGGGGATTGGAAATCTTCTCCGTCCATGGTTGTCAGCATTAAGGCTCCGCCTGAGAAAACCTTTTTAACCACGAACGGTCCTTCATAATTGGGTGTCCACTTGCCCCTGTGGTCGTTGAGAGGAGGAAGAATCCTTTTCAGCACTAAATCTCCTGGCATGTATCTCTATGGTCGCACCTTCTTGTCGAAAGCCTGCTTCATGCGTCGCTGGTACAACTGTCCATGGCACACAACTGCTAAACGCTTCTCTTCAATGAGGCTCAATTGATTATATCTGGATCGGAGCCATTCAGCCTCATCTAGCTTGATGTCCATCATCAACCTCAGTGAGGGGATTTCCACTTCGATTGGTAAAACTGCCTCCATACCATACACCAATGAGAATGGAGTTGCCCCAGTTGACGTACGTACGGATGTCCTGTACCCATGAAACGCGAAGGGTAACATCTCGTGCCAGTCTTTGTATGTCACAACCATCTTTTGTACGATCTTTTTGATGTTTTTATTAGCTGCCTCGACGGCGCCATTCATCTTCGGACGATATGGAGAAGAGTTGTGGTGTTCTATCTTGAAGTCTCGACACAAGTCAGCCATCATCTTGTTGTTGAGATTAGAACCATTATCAGTAATGATCCTTTCAGGGACTCCATACCGGCAGATGATGTCCCGCTTAATAAATCGAGCGACCACTTGTTTAGTGACATTGGTGTAGGATGCCGCTTCAACCCACTTCGTGAAATAATGAATAGCAACTAGGATGAAGCGATGCACATTAGAAGCTGTTGGCTCAATCTTTCCAATCATATCGATGCCCCACATAGCGAACGGCCACAGTGAAGACATGACACTCAACGGATTCGGAGGCACATGGACCTTGTCGGCATAAATTTGACACTTATGGCATTTACGGGAGTACTTACAACAATCAGATTCCATGGTAATCCAATAGTATCCCGATCTCAATAATTTCTTGGCCATGGCATGTCCTCCAGCATGGGTACCAAAGGAGCCTTCGTGAACCTCCTGCATTAACATGTCTGCTTCGTGTCTGTCCACACATCTGAGCAGCACCATGTCAAAGTTCCGTTTGTACAACACACCATCTTGATTCAAGAAGAAACCTCCTGCCAGTCTTCTAAGGGTTTTCTTATCCTTACTAGATGCCCCAGTCGGGTATTCCTGAGCCTTCAAGAATTGTTTGATGTCGTGGTACCAAGGCTTGTTATCTTCACCATCACCAACTGCAAAGACATAAGCAGGTCTTTCAAGCCGGGAAATCGAAATTCGAGGCACGAAATTTTCTTGACAAACTTTAATCATGGACGACAAAGTTGCGAGAGCATCGGCGAACTGGTTTTCGTCTCTAGGAACATAGCTCAGCTTGACTTTGGTAAAGAAAGTTAACAACCTCCTGACATAATCTCTGTAAGGAATCAAACGAGCTTGATGAACTAGCCATTTGCCATTGACCTGATTTACCACCAAAGCAGAATCTCCGAAGATCTCAAGGTTCTTGATTCGCAAGTCTATTGCCTCTTCGATCCCCATGATACAAGCTTCATACTCTGCCTCATTGTTAGTGCACTCGAAGGTCAACCGAGCTGCTAGAGGTGTGTGAACCCCTTCTGGCGAGATAATAACAGCACCTACTCCACTACCATTCATGTTTACAGCCCCGTCAAACATCAACCTCCATTTGGATTCAGGGTCGGGCCCCTCCTCCGGAAGTGGTTCTTCGTAGTCTTTCGACTTGAGGAACATGATGTCCTCATCCGGAAACTCAAACCTCATGTGTTGATAATCATCGATCGGCTGCTGGGCCAAGTATTCTGACAAAACACTCCCCTTGATCGCTTTTTGTGAAGTGTATTGTATGTCATACTCCGTGAGTATCATCTGCCAACGGGCCACTCTTCCTGTCAAAGCCGGCTTCTCAAAAATGTATTTCACAGGATCCATTTTGGAAATTAAAAGAGTAGTGTGAGTCAGCATGTATTGTCTTAGTCGGCAAGCAGCCCATACCAAAGCGCAGCAAGTTTTCTCGAGTAGTGAGTATCGTGTCTCACAATCGGTAAACTTTTTACTAAGGTAATAAATGGCGTGCTCTTTTCGACCAGACTCGTCCTGCTGACCCAGCACACATCCCATCGATCCTTCAAGCACAGTAAGATACATAATCAGAGGTCTCCCTGGCACTGGAGGCATAAGAATTGGTGGTTCTAACAAGTATTCTTTGATTCGGTCGAAGGCCTGCTGACAGTCTTCGTTCCATTTGATGGCCTGATTCTTCCTCAGAAGCTTAAAGATGGGCTCGCACGTGGCCGTCAGGTGAGAAATAAACCGTGCAATGTAGTTTAGTCTCCCCAAGAAACCACGCACTTGCTTTTCAGTCTTCGGCTCAGGCATTTCTTGGATAGCTTTCACCTTGGCTGGATCAACCTCAATTCCTCGTTCACTAACAATGAAGCCGAGCAACTTGCCAGAACGAACCCCGAAGGTACACTTATTCGGATTCAACCTCAGTCTGAACTTCCGAAGCCTGTCAAACAATTTTGCTAGGTTAACCAAGTGCTCTTCCTCTGTCTGGGATTTTGCTATCATGTCATCAACATAAACCTCAATTTCATGATGGATCATGTCGTGAAACAACGTCACCATTGCCCGTTGATAAGTAGCCCCTGCATTCTTTAAACCAAATGGCATGACCTTATAACAAAAGGTGCCCCAAGGAGTGATGAAAGTTGTCTTTTCCATATCCTCGGGAGCCATCTTGATTTGATTATAGCCTGAGAATCCGTCCATGAAAGAGAACACGGAAAACTGAGCAGTATTATCGACAAGTACATCTATGTGAGGTAGAGGGAAATCGTCTTTGGGGCTAGCCCTATTCAAATCCCTGTAATCCACACACATCCTGACTTTGCCATCTTTCTTGGGAACCGGCACAATGTTGGCAACCCACGGAGGATAACTGGTCACGGCTAAGAAGCCAGCATCAAACTGTTTTTGCACTTCTTCTTTTATTTTAATTGCCATGTCTGGACACGTGCGCCTCAACTTCTGCTTTACCGGAGGACAACCTTCTCTGAGAGGTAGCTTGTGTACCACAATGTCAGTGTCTAAACCAGGCATATCTTGGTAGGACCATGCGAAGACGTCAACGTATTCTCGAAGCATAGCCATCAAACGAGTCTTGACAGATTCTTCTAATGCAGCTCCGATCTTGATTTCTTTCTTGTCTTCTTCAGTACCCAGGTTTATCACTTCGACATCTTCTTCGTGCGGCTGAATCATCTTCTCTTCCTGTTTAAGTAGTCTGGCCAATTCTTCGGGTAAATCGCAATCCTCTTCACCTTCCTCATCGGCTTGATAAATTGGATTGTCGAAGTCATACTCAGCCATAATAGGGTCGTCATTGATAAGATCCGGTGACGAGCACCTGCATGAATGATGATTCATGCAAGGCTTTAGCAACGACTTGAGAAAATGAGAAACATTGCCATTTTAAAACTTTTCTTTCTTTTTTAAAAACAAAAGTAAAAATCGAAAGACAGAGAACAACATGAATGAATGTGAAACGTCAATTTTATTTATGATTGTGTTAATGAACAAATGAACCCTTACAAAGAGCTACTATGCCTCGGTTAAGACATAATGCTTTAATACAGGAAAATAGAAACAAAACATTATTACTCTTCGAAAGAGGTGACCGAAATAAGCCTTTCCGATGTCCAGTTGCTAAGCTGAGTTCCTGGTGCGGCAGGCCTGATCCATTCATCCAAGTCACAATCACTATCGACAATGTCATCCTGCACAACACTGATGTTTTCGTAGTCTACCACTCCCGCACTTGTGAAAGTAACCGGGCTCTGACAACCTTTAGCACTTGGTTCAGACGAAGATCTTCCAGGGTGATAGCCAATCCCGAACATGTCTTTCTTCTCTGGCACTTCTACCGGACTGCCCCAACCTTCTCGTATTCCAGATTCTACCAATTCAAGCGCTTGCTTATAAGAGGCTATGGAAACCCCTTTCTTCGGTACTTCAGGAGAAGTTGCTACTGCAGATGCTTCCTCAGACTTCAAGGGCTCAAAAGCTTGACATGGGGTCTCAACTATTTCGCCATCCATCTCCACATATTTGAATGAGGCGAGATGACTAACAAAAATATCTTCTTCCCCACTGACAGTCACAATCTGACCCTCCCATACAAACTTTAGCTTCTGATGGAGTGTAGACGATACCACTCCTGCCGAATGTATCCAAGGTCTTCCGAGTAGACAACTATACGCAGGTTGGATATCCATCACGTAAAACGTGGTATTGAAGACTTGTGGGCCTACCTTGATAGGTAATTCCACCTCTCCAAACACCGATCTTCTTGACCCATCAAATGCTCGAACTACTAGATCACTAGGCTTTAGAACCACTCCATCATAGTCCAAATTCATCAATGCTTTCTTGGGCAAGACATTCAAAGAGGATCCGGTATCTACCAACACGTGGGAGAGTACTGCACCTTTACATTCCAGAGATATATGCAATGCCCGATTATGAGCACGCCCATCAGAAGTCAAATCCAAGTCTGTGAAGCCCAATCCATGGCTGGCATTGACGCTGGACACCACCGTTTCTAACTGATTTACAGAAATATCCTGAGGCACGTATGCCTTGTTCAGAATATTTAGGAGAGCTTTTCTGTGAGAGTCGGAACACATAAGCAAGGACAAGATAGAGATCTTCGACGGCGTCTGTTGCAGATGGTCCACGATCTTGTAGTCACTCTTCTTGATGATCCTCAGGAATTCTTCGGCTTCTTTATCAAAGGTGAGGTCTGGATCAGTTGATGGAGTTGGATCATTGACAACTACTGGTTGCTTCCCTCTGGCTCTAGCTTGGGCTTCGGCAGTATCTCTGGGTGGTATCACATTGTTTCTCAGTGTTTCCGGCGCAAACAATCTTCCACTTCGAGTAAAACCCCCTACTCCAACATTTTCTACTTGAGCTGGGGTTATACTAGTCGTGGCCAACTCTTGCCTCTGGCCGTTGCAGTACACTTCGCCACCATAATTCCAAGGAACAGCTCTGTCACTTTGGTACATTATGGGTCCAGCAGTAGTAATGGTTATTGGTGCCGCTCTGGCTCGTGAAGGAACTTGGGATGGATCATAAAAGATAGTCACTGTGGAGACTTCACTTTCTTTTATGATCTTGTCAAATTGCAGCACTCCTTCATCAATCATACCTTGAATTCCGGCCTTCAATCGTTTACAACCGTTGGTAGCTTCAGCACATTCTGAACAATCATCCTCGCATCCGGGGAAAATGCCTTTCTTCAACAAGCAAACCTTAATAGCAACCAATGAAGTCTGCAAGTCATCTACATCATCCACCAAATTCAAGTTCTCCCCTTCACCAATTGCACCAACCGTGCCCCTGTGAGGAGGCATGGGATTTTGCAGCACATTAGGAGAGGGAGCGAAATTGATCGCTTTAGAATCCAACAAGTCCTGAACAACATGCTTCAATGCTTTACAATTCTCACTACTATGGCCGGGAGCTCCAGAATGAAACTCGCATCTAGCATTTAAGTCATAACCCTCAGGAATTTGGCCTGGCTTCGGAGGTTGCAAGGTCCGGAGCTGAATCATTTGAAGCTGCAGGAGATTCTTCAAAAGTTGGGAGTAAGACATTGGTGGAGCTTCAATATGTCTATCCTTCGACCTCTGAGAGTAGTACGGACGAGGGGCTCTTGGCTGATACCCCTGTGAGCGCTGCAGCTGTGGAGGCTGGACCTGTTGTTGAACGGGTGGAGTTGAAATAGTGACAGGGGCTACCTGCTGATAATATCCTTGGTGAATCATTCCCCTCTGTGCGTATACTGCACCTGTTTCTCCTTCCCTCTTTTTCACAAAGGGTTTCTTGATACCAGACACCGAAGCACCTCCATTTTGAATTTTCCCCTGTTTGAGCCAGCTTTCAATTCTTTCTCCAGTCAAGATAATGTCCGAGAAACCACTTGAGGAACAACCAGCCAATCTTTCCATGAAATGCCCTGGGAGGGTATTCAGGAATAGGTCGACCATCTCTCTTTCCAGTAAAGGTGGTTGCACTTGGGCGGCCACCTCACGCCACCTCTGTGCATAGTCTTTGAAGCTCTCTGAGCTCCTCTGTGTCAAGCTTTGAAGTTGAGTACGGCTAGGTGCCATGTCAATGTTGTATTGATATTGTCTGAGGAAGGCCTCTCCCAAATCCTTCCAGCTTCTAACAGAGCTCCTCTCCAGCTTCATGTACCACTCCAAGGACCCTCCAGAAAGGCTATCCTGGAAATAGTACATCCAGAGTTTCTCGTCTCGCGTGTGGGCCGTAATCTTCCTGTAGAAGGCCTGTAGGTGAGTTTTCGGGCAAGAGCTGCCGTTGTATTTATCAAATGCTGGTGGTCTGAACTTGTGTGGAATGACCACCCCAGGTACTAAACCCATATCTGACACGTCAATTCCCAAAGTGTCTTTGCACTCAAGGGCCTTGACCTTCTCCGCAAGCACCAAGAAGTCATTGAGATTTCCATCACCGCCGGAACCCATATCGTTATTGAAGTACTGGAATTGGTCTTCCTGCCTGTCGTGCACAGGAACATACGTAGCCATGGCTGGATCTGGAACATGAGGTCCACCTGAGCCGTTGTTAGTGTTGGGAGGACCCCCTAGTCCGCCGGAAGTGGTTGCCTGAGCATTGGTGTTAGGAGGAGTTAACCCTTGAATTGCATTTCTCAGCTCCTGCTGCCCCTGGGACATTCCTTGCATCAGGGTCATAAATTCTGCCATCTTGGTACGAACTTCATTGAGTTCTGTCTGCATGGTGTCCATTGTTGTTCTTTGATTGCTGCGGGTCGCGTACCGATGAGGGATATTTTGTCGTAGGTACCGGGTCTTGGCGGCTCTCGCAATCTTTGCCTGTTGAACACAGATAAATTAAACATCCTGAAGGAAAACCTGCAAAGACAAAGACAAAATGCAAATGATGCGTATGCAATGTAATGTGTTCCTTTTATTCCCGAGTATTTTCTGTGTCCGGTCCTGGCATTAAGAAAATAAGAATTGGGAAGAAGACCCAAGTAATATTCAAGTATAATGACTGCTGTGGAGAATTGGTGCTCATTACCCCGTGTCGGTGCAAATAACGAACAAGAAATTCAGAACAAATCAATCATATAAACTGGAGTTTGAAAATACAACGTCCCCGAAGGGTGCCAACAACAAAAGTACATCACATATAGGGAATCCCACAACAAGCCTGTGAGTAATCCGAGTACAATAACATGAAATTAAACCCTAGGGAACTCTATATCTTTCAATCTCCAGCTAAGGCGTTTGACGTTCTGGAACAGCTGAACTACGTCTGGATGACCGGGCTCCTGGATGAGTCTCTGGATGAGGAGGTCCCTCGTATCAGAAGAAGCGTGTAACTCCTCGATCTGCTGTAGGAATGCTGCCTCATTCTCCTTGCTTTGACTCGACTCGGCCTTCGATCTTTTCACATCAGCTTTCAACTTCAAGTCCTCAATCTCCTTTTGTGCTTCCTTCAGTGTCTGCTGGCTTTCTGCTAAGCGCTGGAGACGGTCCTTCTCTTGGTGATAAGCCTTCCTGAGGAGTTCTTTTTGCCCATCCAAAGAATCCTGAAGACTTTTGATTTCCTGCTTGTGCTTGGCGTCTAACTCCTTTTGTTTCTTCAAATTTTCGTCCCATTTCTCCTGCCATAACGTAACAGCTTCATTGGCTTCACTAAGATCTTTCTTCTCTCTCCGGCGCTGGGCCGTCTTGTGAGTCTCAGCTAAACCTTTCTTTCGGAAGTAGAGCTCTCTATCTTCAAAGTCCTTCTGCTTGAGACGGACTATTTCCTCGGCTTGCACAGCTCTATCTTCTAATCGGCGGTTCTGGATCATCAGTTTTTGACAAGAATTCAGAGCCTCTTGATTTTCAACCCTAAGTTGCTTAACCAAAGCTTCTAACTTCTGATATTCCTCCAAAGGTACCGTAGCAGGTGGTGGAGTTGGCACAGAAAAAGGAACTAGAGCCGCTTGAACCTCCTTCTTTATCCAGGCTTCAAATTCAGGAAACATTCGATTGTTGCTCTTGCCCAGACATGCTATACCTTTTCTCTTGATCACTTTCCAGGAACCTGCAGCTTTTTGGACCAAAGGAAGATTGTCTTTTACCAGAAAATAGAAGGTTTGGAATAATTCAGACTCATCAAGAACCTCCTTGAGCGCATACCCTAACTGTCTTCTTAAGAGGATGGGATTGTAATTAATACATCCTGATACTCCTAACAAAGGCACATTAGGATAATTACCACAACTGGTAATGAAATTCCTTCCTTTCAACCTCAAAGTAAACCACCTGATATCTCCAGCAGACAAAGTACTCAGCTTCTGAGCCCAAGTAGAATTAGGATCTGTAAAGCTCTCAGTAGTAGGCAAGTGTCTCATAACCCATTTGTAGAATAAAGGAGCACAACATCTAACAAGACCTCCTCGCTTCTTCTCATTCTTATAATGCACAGAATAATACAAATCACCTAAGAGGGTGGGCACCAGATTCTTCAACACAAACAAATGAATAGCATTCATGTCCACAGACTTGTCCATATCGGCAAATAGAACTATCCCATACACAGATAACGCCAAGATGGCACAAACTGAATCCCGCTGCTTCTCCACGGCACATTCTTCAGCTTTCTTGACCAGAAACTCTAAAGGAAATCCAAGTACTCCTGCTTTGGTAGAAACCAGATTGGAAGACACCTCTGATGGGCTCAAATAAAGAGCCTTAGCAATGTCATCGTGAGTTGGTCTTGTCATCTCCGAGTTAAAAGGAAGCTGGTCCTTGATTGAAACTCCCATAATCTCAGCATATTCTTCCAGCAAAGGACCCAACTGAAAGTCATGAAATGTGAAACACCTAAGCCGTGGATCATAATACTGCAACAAAGTGTGAATGGCACTCCTCTGAGAACTATCCAAGTTGAATACCAGATCTAGAATATCACCATACTTTTCCTTGAAGTAGCTCAAATGACCCGGGGTAATCAGAGACACCAATTGGTTGATTAGGTCCATCTTAGTATCGAAGAATTTGTAATGCACAGTTCTCTTTTTGACGTCTTCCATTCTGAAGCAATAATATGGCCAGGAACCGGGAATAAATGTAGACCCTGAGAATAAAAGAAACACAAATGATTAATGATGATATGATGTTTATGCAAGACAAGGCATGTGATCAGTGAAGTGTCTGTGATGTGCCAATCATATAATCAGGTGTCGGTGCCAGGTCTCAGAATCCAGATATCACAATAATCATCCCTCTGATCCGGGATCCATAACTTAAGAACAGAAATCCAGATCACAAAACTGAACCAAAGACAAAGCGGGTATGCTGAAGGTATTAGGGTTCCTGCAAACCTGTAAACCCCTCCCAATCTCACGGGTGTGCTACTCGGGTCAACATCATGGACTCTCAAAGCCGAATAGCAATAATACGTTCACCATCTCCGAGAAATGGCTCATGACCAAATCATGGGATCGGTTTGGCATTATGTACTACTCAGGGAGGTCTCAGTTGAGTCCGGAAAAACAAGCATCCCTCACAAGTCTCCAGCTTCAAGCACTGAATCGAGAAATAATAGTACATTCATCCCGAAGGGTACAATACTACCGTCATACGAACAGTTTGCTTTAACTGAATTCCTATGAGAGAACCAGGCCATCCTATGCGAGTTCCCAATGGACCCTCGGATGCGAGTGGGTTTGCCAACAAATGTGGTCTGCCACTGTCATCACTGGAGAGGGTTGTTTCCATTAAGGTTCTCAATGATCGGTCCCCAGCTGCACATAACTATCAAGGTTGTACCCTGAAGTGGGGAAGAACCCCCACACAGAATAGTCCCAAGACAGTCGCAACCTGGGTGTGGAACACATCACCACTCATCATGTAGCCATGCGAGCACAACGTGTCCACGCTAATCCTATGGTGCACTCAAGCCGGGCATTTGGCTTATCTCACAGTAACTCCCAACCCACAGAAAAAATGAAAACCAGCACAGCCAGACAGTCCAGTATAATATGATGCATGGAAAATAAAATACTGAAAGCGGTAAATAAATGCGAAAAAGTAAAGCTGTAAATAAAACTGTAAACAAAAACGGTAAAGCTAAACTAAAACACTCAGCAATAAACAAATGAACACCCAAAGAAACAAAACCAAACAGGCGCTAGGATTGACTCTACAAGGGAAACCGGAAGAATCAGGTTAGTCCCCAGCAGAGTCGCCAGCTGTCGCTCCCGGGATTTTCATCCTAGTACAAACGCGAAAGTGGCGCGGAAAAGGTAGAGTCGCCAGCCAGACATTTTTATCCCGAATGAATGGGAAAGGTAATGTTGCACAAACCTGAGGAAGAAGGAAAGGACAAGGCCTTGCGAACCAAAGATCTGAGTTCGGGAGTCGGTTATGAATTGAGAAGATATTAGCACCCCAATCCGTCCGTCGTACCCGACGGGATCCATGCTTGCTTGTTTGCTTCAAAGGGTGAGAAATAAGAATGCTGCTGAATAAAACCACTAACTGGAACTGGAATGGAAATGAGAAAGGAACTGGAAAAAGAGAATGGAAAGAAAGAATGGGGAAAATGTAGGGAAAATAAAGAATGTGCTCGAACGGGCCCTACCCCGCTGCCTACGTACCTCATCGGGATAATGAGGATCAGAGTCGACGTAGTTCGCCTAACCTAGGCGGGAACTATTTGTTTGTGTTTTTTATGCTGGAACTGCGTATGTCTATGCTCAGGTGTTGCAGGCTCGTCTGGTACGAGTGCGTTTACCGTCTTGCATGTGTGACAAGTCGCCGCGAGTTCGCGTTGTGAGTGAATGAGATGAGAAGAGAAGTTCCCGCAGGATAGTCGCTTGTTATTTGTTTTTGTCTTTTAAGAGAAGTGTTTTGAATTTGTTTGTGAACTGTCTTGTACTAAGACCTATCCATCGCGGGAAGTATTTACACCTCGCCCCGAAACAGGACGCGTATAAACACTCCGCAACAAAGTCTCGTGTCGTACAAGATTGTTCGGTTTTTATTAAGTGTTTTATTGCTTTTCTTTTTGAGATGAGAAAGAATGACTCAAGTTAATAAAAGGACAAAATCTAAGGGACTAAGACCCAATCCTAATTTTGTTTATTTATTTACAAGTGGTCCTAATGGTTTGTGAGGTTTTCTATTCCTAATGAGAAACTAGAAACTACTAGAATTCAACTTACTTCCTAATGAAGTTAAGTTGATTCTAAGAACAAATGGGGGAAGCCTATGCAGGTTATAAAAACCAAATAACAAGGCAAGACAATAGAATTGAATAAAGCAATAAACTTCTAAAAATGCAATTAAAGGCATGAACTAAAAAAATAGTCTATTTTATTTATTCTATTTCTAATGAAAATGAAACTTTAAGCCTAAGTACTAAATCAAAGTCAAACCTAATACTTTCATTCTAAAACTCAATTTAAACTAACCTAAGCCTATATTAGATTCTAGGATTAAATCTAATCTAAACTATATTTTTTTTGTACTTTATTTTTTAATGGCCTAAACTAATGAGAATTATGCATAACTAGGCCTAAGAACTAATGTTCTAAAAAATATTAAAACTTCTGGAAAAAATATGAAAATTAAACTATAGGGACCTAATACTATCTATAATATTATATTAAAAGGGATTATAAAAAATCATATTTTTTCTATGCCTAAAAAATTATTTGATTTCAGCTAAGAATTAACCACTAATTCCTAAGGATTACACCACTAAAACCTAAGATAAAAGGTCCTAAAAAATCCACTAAAAATATCCTAAGCACTATTATGAGTCCTCTAATCACAGTAAAAAGAGTGGCTCAAAAATCCTACTGGAAGTTACCAAAATAAAATGAACAAAATTCAACACAATTAAAAGAAACTCAATAAAAGCTAATTGCAAGAAAATTCAGAATTAAATTGATAATAATTCCAAATTCAGAAAATAAAAGTGTCAAAAAATTCTAATTGGATCTAAAAAGCTAATTAATTTTTTATGGAATTTTTCTAACCTTTTTACTATTTTTTGTGCATTATCTTCTAAACTATATAAACTTAAAAAATAAAATCCTAAAAGAAAAGAATGGGGTGAGTTAGTAATTATTTTCTAGTTATTTTCATGACTTGGGCTCAAAAATAGGGTGTAATTAGCAATGGGCAAGGCCCAATTCGCATGAAACTGAGGGTGGTGCAGATAGCATCATTTTTATGTTGTTTTTATGACTAAGAGCTTAGAGGAGGGTGTTAATAGCAATGGGGCTTAAGGCCCATTCGCAGAAGCCATGGGGAGGTGCAAAAAGAAGTATTTTTATATTGTTTTTCTGATGGGCCCAGAATGAAGGGTGCACATAGCAAAGACTAAGGCCCATTTGCGCTGAATTTAAGGGAGGGTGTATTCAGCGTTTTCTATAGTTGTTTCTTTACATATGGGCTTCTAGGAGGGGTGTGGTTAGAAAGAAAAAAAAAAGAGCCTACCGGACGGTGACAAGTGTCACCGCCGGTGTGGCTAAGGGATTCAAAATCTTATCCTCTCTTATCCTATCCCGTTAGAATTCAAACTGGCACAATAATTTGGATTAATTAACATTAATGCTATTAATTCTTTCATTAATCCTCTAAAATATTATATGATTCTAACCACTTAAATTAAAAATTATAAAAAAACACAGGAAGCCAAAAGGGCTGAAACAGACCAACACAAAAACCCTAACTATTCTTTCTTCCCTCTCTTCTTACGAACGCCGCCGCGGCTCTCTTGGCCTCCCCCCTCTTCTTCCCAACTCCATCATCCATCGCCACCATCACTTCAACCTCACCGTCCAATCCCTCATCGCCAACCTCCCGTCAGCTTCTTCTTCTCCCATCTCTCGCCGCAGCCCAACCCTAATTCTTTATCTTCTTCTTCATTCTTCCGCCGCCACCTCCACCATTTCGTCCTCTTCATCATCACCTCTACGTCTCCTTCTTCTAATTACTCTTCCATCATGATAAACGCCACCTGAACCATCCCAATTCTAAAACAAACCCCCACGCTCTCCTCTGTCTTCCTCACACCGCCGTTAAACCTAACAACCCTTTGCCTCTCACCGCAACTCTCAAGGCCAAACCCCAAGACGAATCCAGTTGTAAAACAGTGCTAACATCACAAGAATACCCGAATACAAGGCGAAGCAGTTCGTACCTTGATTGCCGAACTAGACGATGCGCGCGATGCTCTGTTGACAAGCGAGACAATATTTCACTAGGTAAGAACTCTGAATCTGCCTCTTATACTTCTCCTGCTTCTGTTTGACTTGTAAACCTGTGGCTTCGTTGTGGTGTTGTCGTTTCTTAAACTGTTTCGTTGATTGATTTGCAGGGATGATTGTTGCCGTGAGGATAATGGAGATATCGAGGCGTAATGGTGATGAGGCGGATCAAAGTTGAAGCTCGTCGAGAGATCACATGGATTAGCCGCAGGGATTAAAGACGCAGGATCCGCGAATTTGTGATGTTGATGAGGATTGTTGAAGTCTTGGTAATGAAAAGCTCTATCACCATTTACAAGTTCTTGAAGATGCAGAGTGGGCTCGGAGAGATTGAAGAAAAGGTGAGGTGGTTTGTGAAGTGGATGAATCCGCAGAGATTGATGAAGGTTTCACCTGTTAGAGCACCATCGTCATTTGCAATTGATGCAGCAAATTGGAGTTGGGGTTGAGGGAGTTATGGGAGGAGGTGAATGATTGCAGGGTCGAAAACAGAAAAATGGTGGAAAAAAATGGAAGAAGAGGAGGAAAAAATGAAGAATGGTGAGGAGTCTGATTTATAGAGGATGAGAACTCAGGTGAAGTTCTAGAATTTTCTGTTAGAATTCAGTTGATTTCTGTTGGTTTTCACTTCTGGCTTTTTTCTGTTATGAAAAATAGGTTAGGATGGTTATGAATTTGTTATAAGCTTGTTTCAATTTTGTTGTGACGGTTATGCAATTCTGTTATGGGTTGAAATTCTGTTAGCACTGTCACAATTCTGTTGGCACTAATTCCCTTTCTCTTTTTTTTTCAACCGAATTAACTGATGACTTTTTCCTGCTCATGTGAATTTTTGTTGCAGGTTTCTAAATAGTGAATTTCGAAGATTGATGAATGGTGAAGGGTCAAGAGCAAGAGATTGGGAAAGAAGCTGAATGTGAATTTGAATCTGAAGGGATTTGAATTTGGAGTGACTTAGGTTCTTTTTTTTCTTCGAAAAATTAGAGATGAAGAATGAAGAAAAAGGAGAAGTTGAAGTTGGTATTAGTGTGGATAGTGAAACCACTTCTGCCATACTCCATTGGATTCAAAGCTTCGAGCTAGCTCTTAACCGCGACCGTTTTTTCGCCGAGTAGGGACATTGTTGGTTCTGCTTGTATTTTCCTTCTTTTTCTGATGTAATTGGACTCTTCTTTCCTTCTGTTTCTGTTTCTGCCCCTTTTTGTAACCGAATTTTTCTGTTAAATCAGTTGTATGTAACTGATTTTCTCTTTGTTTGATTTCAATATTTCGCTGTTATCAGCTAGGGAATTTTGTAACATTTTCCCATAATGAATTGTTCTGGTAGAAATTTGTGGTGTGATCTTCCCTCTTTTGTTTGATGGCATTTCAAAACAACTTCAGTTTATTTCATTAATGTAGCCTACTCATGAGTGAACCAAAGAATACATTAGGAGATGACAATGGCAGACTTTGGGATGAATTTAGGCAATAGATCCTACAACATTATAATTCTTAAAAATGATTTAAAATTAGAATGAGCTTTGGAGAATTGGGCTTGAAGTTGCAACAACATGGTAGTTGGTTTACTAGACTTAATAAATGGGCTTGAGGAAAGCAATTGAAATAAAAGAAAGCTTATATAAAAGATTGGTATTAATATAGCCTTAGCAAGAAGTTTCATTTGCATGGTTTAGTTCAAATATGGGATAATCACCATAGTAAATCTTTAAATAAACTAAAACTAGTTTTTGAATACCTAATTTAAAGATGAATCAAAATTGAATTATGAGGGAAGTTGGATTGAAAAAGGAAATGAATATGAACTAAAGGTAATATTAATAATTGGTTTAATTATATAAATTAATCCAAAAATGAAATTGAAGTGAAATGGTAATTGGATATGGACAAAGGTAAATGGGAAGATGAATAAAGAGAAGCTGAACATATAGAATAATGGAAGTTGAGGTAAAAAGATGAAAGTGGAATAGAATGATCGGGAATGGTTTATAACAATGAGAACAAAGCAATGAAGGAAATCTCGATTTTAGCCCAAAGCCCATTTCAAATCCTCTCCACAAGCCCATGAACGCTGCTCTTTTTGAACCACTGCACAATTTTCCAAATTAGTCACAACTCATTGAATCGTCTGAAACACGCCATGACCATTCGAATCCAGATGAATCATTGATAAACTGAAAATTCGAACCAAACTTCACACAAGACAATGCTCGATAAACTGATGAATCTCAGCACACGACAACATGATCTTTGAATATGCACTGTCTAAGAAATAGTCCAGTGGCCCAAAATAAATCTTGCAGTTGCCACCATCTTTTGATAGTTTGGCCCTAACTAGGTCAAACTCCCATCTGAATCGAAACACAACTGAGCAACCGCATTTGAAGTAGAATCATCGTCCAGTGAATATTCTCTACCATTTCAATCTCTGACAGATACAGATAACGTATGAAACCCTAATTTCCCTGGGTCCTGATCACATGCCTTATGAACCCATGCAATGCACTATTATGATGTTAATGAATTGATGAACAATGCAGATGAATGTGAAATGATGAACCAATAAAGGGAATAAATAAGAGGGCAAATTTTGAGGTATTACACCATCTTGTAGAGACGAAGATGTCAATCTTCATATCTCCGGATTGAAGAAACTTAAATAGGGGCAGCTGTAACACCCTAATTTTTGCCCTAAGATTTCTTCGCATTTCATCTGCATTTCGCATACAAACAAGATCGCACTGGCTTTCGAGTTTCTCCTCAGATATGGGTCTATGCTTCGCAGGGGATCACCATTATTTTTACTTCTTTATATTTACTGATTATTTACCAAAATACAAAAAAATATGTTGCAATGTTCTTCTTCTTCTCTGTGTTGCAGGTTTACGAGGTTAAGACAGTGAATTCAATCCAGATGCGTTTGTTCAGTCACAATTCGATTTCAGATGGATGTTTGACCTAATATTGGTCAAATTATCAAAAGATTATGTTGACTGCCAGTTGTGTGTGCCAGTAGTTCATTCATCAGGCAATGCGTTTTCAAAGTACAAGTTGGGTTGTGTAACAGTGTTTTTTGTGCGAAGTTTGGTTTGTTCATCAGTTCATCAGTGATTCATCTGAGGATTTATTTTCCTCAGTATGGATTCAGTTTATTAGGGGAATAATCAGACAGTTTTCAGATGACAGTTGGCTTGAGTTGAGAAATATCCAGTGGTTTAGTGATGGTTGTGTTCATTCTTTCATCAGAGGCTTATGCGAAAATAATCCAGATCTGGTTGTGGGCTTAAAGTCAAAATTTCATCCATTATCCATTTTCTTTCCGATTAAACCATTTTTTGTATCCATTTGTTCATCCATATTCCTTTTCAATCATCATTCCCATTATTCCAAATTCATTTCTTCCAAATTTAGTCCATTAATCATTTTTAGATTTCCGACTATTTCTTTTTTTTCCCAATTGCCATTATTTTTTATTCATCTTTTCATTTATTTTTATTCATTTTTGTCCAATTTAATCCAAATATCTTTTTTTTATTATTTCTACCTTTACCAAAAATCCCTAAAATCACTTTATTATATTATCCATTTTTTATATGACCAAAAAATAAATAAATAGAAAAAATCCACCAATTATCTTTTAGCCCATTTTTAAAATTCATTAATAAAATAGTCATTTTTTTATCACAAAGCCAATACATCATGCTAGCCAAAAACAAAGCCCCACTTGACTTTAGCCTTTTCACAAGCCTTCTATTAGCACTAGCCACACATTCGTACGCCCTTCCACAGCCATCACGCGCGTAAGCTAAAACTACAGCCTATGTCTGCCTCACAACAATCCACAAGCTACTTCCATTTCACCAGCCTTTGCCAAAACAAGCCCAATGCATCCAAGGGTCAACAAACCAGCTTCAATATCACAGCACTTCAAGCTGCACAATAAACAATCAGCCACAGGTCAGCTGGCCCCACAAAGCTTTCACAACATGCCTTTCCCGTACTAGCCTTTCACAAGCCAGAAACAACAACAACAACCTCTTCTCACGTCACACTTCCCATCATGCTATCAAGCCAATACACTTCTTGCAAGCCACACAACTTCAAGCCTATCCAAACAACATGCCAACCGTTATCCCGCAAGCCGAAGCCGTATCCATCAATCCGTACACCCAGACCAAAGCTTCCCGCAACCAAACAAAAATAACAGTACCAAGCCAAAGCATCAACCTGGCCCACAGCAGACGAAAATTCCCACCAACCGAAGCAAATACGTGCAAGGCCTAGCCACACTCCCAGCTTCATGCGCTAGCCCAACCAAAGAAGCTGCAAGCCTCACTTCACGCCGCATCCCGCACGTCATCGCACGACTTCATCATCAGAAGCCAACAAACAAAACTCAGCTGCATCAAGCCATCAAATCCGCACGCTTCTTGCACGAGAACCTCGTCACCAAAATGCAAACAATTAAGCAACGAAACGCAGCAACATGACAACATAAAATGCAAAGGCAAGCAAAAAAATCAAAACGCGTATGAATTAATTCAAAACGCAAACATATATGAAACAAAACGCAGAATTTGAAACTAAAAAAATTCAGATTGAACTCACGCGTTCCACACACATCAAAACGTTTCCAAAATTTGCAAAAACGACATCACCCTCTTCTTCACTCATTCCCCTATTTAAAGAACCCCATTCTCCATTTGAAAACAAGCTTCAAAAAGCCAAAAAAACTCTGCTCAAATTCATTCCCTAATTCTCCAATTCTTCCCACCTTCAATCTTTTAAAATCCTTCATCAATCTTTCATGGAGATGAAAAACAGAAACCATTGAGAGTGAGAGAAGGAGAACCTAATTCGAAATCCGAAGAAGGAGGAGAAGAAATCGAAGGTGAAAGAGAAGAAGAAGAGAGAACTTGCGGTGAGAAGAAGAAGAGTTTGCGGTGAGAGTGAAATTCGAAATTCAGAAGGAGAAAAAGGAAGTGTTGCTGTGGTTTTGATTTGGAAGGTGAGGGAATGCCGCGTTTCGTTTGTGATAATTGTTACCCTGTTTTCACCATTTCGCATTTGGGAAGATGAAGTCATAGGCTTCTGTTTTGTTTTTGTTCTTTTGTTATTTTTATTATTAATTGATTTCTTTAAGAGAAAATTTGATTGGGCTTGGATCTTCTTAGATCCATCCCTATCCACACTCACCCGCGGATCTATCCACCATCCCCATTCCCTTGTGTTTTCTTTTTTTTTCTTTATCTTGTTTCCATTTAATTAACTTTGTTTTATAAATGTTTTTACAATTTATTTTGATTAAAGAATTTTAAGAAATGTTGTTTTAAAAAAATATTTGAAAAGTATTTTTTTAGAAACATTTTTAGAAAAGGAATTTTTAAGTAAAAGAGTTTTAGAAAATGATTTAAAAAATATTTTAAATTCTTTTTATGGATCTACTTTTAGATCCATTTACTTCATCTTTTTATTTTTTTTGGTCGATGACAATCTCCGATTCGTAGATTGTTGATTTTCTATAAGTTTAATCTTCATTATTTCAAATCTATGGACGAATGATCATTTGGATCATTCTCCATACTTTGAGATCGTGATAGGTTGCTTTTCGATAAAATCAACGAAAATCTCGATTAAGATTAGACCATCCTTTTTTCTTTTAGTGTGGCATGTTTTCGGAGAACGATACATTATATCGTTTCTCTAACATGTATTAACACGAATATTTCCCACTTTAATTAGTGGTGGCCGGCCTCATTTGTAGGGTAATTACTTCATAAATTACTCGGCGATTGCTTAACATAGACCCAAAGTTGTCCCGATACGAATTAAGATCCACTTGGATCCGGTTGCCTCGATTTTATTTTTCTTTTCGTGGTTGTGCTTGATTAAGTTCATCATACCACTTTATATTGTAAATATTATAATATTGTGAATATAATAATCCGTTTAAATTTAATCTCTTGCACCTTATCCTTTTAATTTAATCTCTTGCTCCTTTATCTCCTTTATTATGCTTTATCATATTATATCATATATCATTTGTTTATAGTTATATTGTTACTTGTGGTTTTTTTATTTTGTCCATTTGGATATCAAAACATTAATAACGGATTAAACACTTAAAAGACTTGTGATTCCTAATTTCGGACTATGGTTACTATCCCTTGCTTCGGAGTATGGACTTAGACTTTAAGATCTTCCCCCTTGCTTAAGTTGGAATGGATTAGAAACCTCGGCCTCAAGTTATTTCATTAGCCTTTGAAGAGGGAATTCCGAACTTTGAAGAATTGTGCATATTATGGTTTGGTAAACTCTTTTCTTAACTTTTAATTCAAGTATTAGGATTAGTCTCTTCATCTCCTCCCCATTCTTTAATTTTCAAAACTTCTCCCTATTTCAAAAATATTCTTGTTTTCTAAACTTCAAACACTTTCATAATCAAACCTTGACTTAGGTCAAGCGATTTTTAATCTTTTCACTTTATTTCCTTAAACAAATGTTAATCCATGTAAATATATCAAAAATCATTTTCTTACATACTTTAAAAAACTCAAAACTCACTCAATTGTTTTTGTGCCTTTGTGCACCTTTTCTTTTCACATGTTTAGATATGATTCATCTTTTCTAGCGGAATTATTCGCTAAAGGATGACGACTTATCTCTACATTTTAAAATCAATTCAACTCATTTGTTTCTTTTCAAATTTTGTACCACGAACTACGAGGTTTTGATCTCGCATTGCACTTTGTGGGTACGTAGGCATGAGGCGTTAAAACCTCATCAAACACCAAAATCTTAAAAAATATTCTTCTCCTCATCTCTTCAATCATTTTAAGCAAACCAATTTCAGACCAAAAAGCAATAAATATTTCAAAGGGCTCCCGTGGAGTACCACGGACGAGTCGGGTGCCTAAAACCTTCCCGGTTCGTAACCAATCCCCTTACCCAATCTCTGCTTGTTTCTTTTAGCCTTTGCTTTTAGACTCCTAGGTTTTTATTCGTTCTTTTACCTTTTTCCTTTCGGAAATAAAGAAAAGCGCGGTGGCGACTCTGTGTACATCGAGTTAAGTTAATCAATAACTTACACTCACGATTTTACCGCTACAGGTATGTACTAAGGTGTTTTCTTCATTGTACCTGCAGAAAACTAAAAGGGTTCTAACAGAGGTTCTCGGAGTTAGCATCCATCCTTCAGATATCATCGGTACGTTGGACTACTCCCCAACCAATATTTTCCTCAGAAGACCTCGTCTGAGTGTAGTATTGCATGAGAACCACCCTATATTTACACCTAGATAGCTTCTGCACTACATTCCTAAAATCACTTGGATGGGTTAAAGGTTCTACAATCCTCAGTATGATAAGCCCGAGGTCGGAAAAATAATGCCATGATATGATTATTCTCCATGACATCAGTAATCCGAGGGAGCCTGACTGAGTGGTGATTCTCGAATTGACATCACATAGGACTACTTCGCCGCATATCTCTTCAAATATATCATCGTCCTATCATAAATTCACTCATATCTGGGTATATGATCTATCTCACTCACAGAGGATCACCAAATCAAAACAGAACAAGCAATAACAAAGAAATCAAACCAAAGAAATAAATAAATCAAAGTGGGCCGAACCCGCTTAGAGATTACTCCCCAATAGAGTCGCTAATTTTCTGTAGCGGGGAAATCATGAGTGTAAGCTATGAATTAACTTAACTCAAGGTAAACAGAGTCGCCACCACACTTTTATTTTATTCTTAGAGGAAAAGGAAAAAAGAGCGAATAAATCCTAATGAATCTTAAATTAAAAAGCTAAAGAAACAATCAGGGAAAGCGTAAGGGGGTTAGTTACAAAATGGGAAGGTTTTTAGCACCCAAAATGTATGTGGTACTCCACAGGAGCCCTTTGAAACATTTATTGCTTTTGGTTTGAAAATGTTTTATTAAATGAGAGTGGGGGGATGAGAAAATAATTGATTTTTAATGTTTTTGTGTTTGGAGAGGTTTACCACCTCATGCCTACGTACCCACAATGTACAATGTAAGATCAATACTTCGTAGCTCGTGGTACAAATCGTGTAAATTGGTTGGTTTTGATTTATTTTATTAAGTAAAGTCAATTTTATCATTTTCAAGTGGATAGCCTCACAAATATACCATGAGAATGAGGGCATTGACTCATACATCATTATAGGGAGAGCACCAACTTAGATAAAATCAACGAGTATGACACTAAACCTCCACGAATGACAAGAGACACAATTACATCACACTACAACCATGGAGATTGAGAGACTTGCACCCGACTAGAGAAAAATGACTCATAGTCTAAACTTGTAAAGAAAACAAAAAAAAGGTGCACAAAGGCACAAAACAAATTGAATGAGTTTGGTACTTTTTAGTTTTTTTTTAATTGAAGTCAAGATGATTAGTATCTTACACTATAGTGATTAACCGATGCGATAAGTCTCAAATTTGATGAAACTTGAAAGAAGATTGGGATACCCAAAGCAAATACACATCAAGCTTCAAAAGTCGTGGATCTAACGCAAATGAGTAACTACTTTGGGATTACGCAACCAACACGAGGTCCGGTCCATGAAAGTGCAAGTATCTAAATGGATTTTTATTCTGAATTAGGGACACATTTAGGTCTATGTTAAACAAAAATTTACGGAGTAATTATCCTACAAATGAGGTCGGTCAAAACCAATTAAGGTTAACGATGTTAGTGTTAATACATGCAAGATAAACGATATATAGATTGCTATCTGAACGGAATGCCGCACAAAAATAAAGATGAATACCAATTTTTTTTACACTTATAATATTCTTTCATCTTTAAATTCAATCACTCAGTTTGGTGGATTCAAGTATGAAAATGTATCACTAATGCAAAGTACCTAAAGTGAAATAAATAATTCACTTAGAGGTAGATTTGAACTAATGAACATTAACCACTATAATCTACACCCAAAGTCCATTGAATTTAAAGAGAAATCATTCCCAAAAATGTCTCCCAAGGTAAAAATAAGAAAAGAAGGGAAGAGGAAGCAAAATAGTCCCAAAAACAAGCCAAAAACACATTCTAACTCAGTGCAAATCAATTGCACCAATATGCAAATCGATTGCACTGGGCAAAAACTCAGCAAAAATGTGGAAAAAAAGACAGTGCAATCGATTTGCATCCTGGTGCAATCGATTGCACGCTGTTCAGTTTTCAAAAATCAACATTTAAATGGAAAAATCCATGTTCAATCAATCCTTCAAACACCTTATGATCAAGTATTCAATTGAGCACGGATTTTCCATGAAATCAACAATAAATAACACCAATAAGAACACAATTGCAAGATCCAAAGATGAAGTTACAAGAATAAACTAAGATTTACATTATGGATGATGAAGATGAAGGTGTAACAATGGGGGAAGATGAATTACCAAGAACAAACTCCAAATTAATCCACAAGCAAGCTTGATCTACTAAAATTGAAGAAGAAAAATTAAAATGATGAAGGTTTAGCTCAAAGTTAATCAAGATTTCAATGTGAATTCTTAACAACTTTCAAAAGAAGAAAATGAGCTTTGGTGAATTTTGTGGTTTAAGGAGATATTTTGCAAGGGTTTTTTTTGGCTCTCTAAAGCTTGAAAAATGAATGAAATGAGTGTGCTATTTAAAGACTTTAGTTATGAGAATTTAGTGGAATGGAATTAGGCTTGGATAATCAAAATTAGGCTTGGGATTAAAATTAGAGGGAAATTCACAATAGAGTGGTGATTAGTGAAGATATATGGTGGGAAATGATTCAAGTGATGTAGAGGAATAAAAGTGAAGTGGTCTAGAATATTCTAAAATGATAAAATTGGTGCCAAATGCTTCAAAATTGGAAAAATGTTGATTTTGGCCAAATTTGTCCACGTGTAGTCGATTTGCACATGAGTGCAATCGATTGAATTGCTAAAAATATCAATATCCTGGAAAAAAACACAGGGTACAATTGATTGGACAAAAGGTGCAATCCGTTGCACAGTGCATAATCTTGAAAAATGCCCGGTTGATTGGATTATATTGGCTCTGAGCTCGATTCTTTTGTGTGTTGAAGAAGGCATGGAACTAAACATATGAACCTTGGAATTCCTTGAATAAATAAATTAAATCTTGGAAAATCCTTGACCAAATAAATTTGAATTGTTTGTGGATCAACTTCGACTTTTTATCTGTGAAATTCATTCGAACTGCGGGAGTGCTATTTTTGGTATTTTTGACTTGCTCTTCCCCTGGAAATGTTAATTAAAGAAACAAAATATTTTTGGATTTTAATTAATGGTTAGTAGACATAAACAAATAAAAGCACATAAAAGAAAAGGTGATCCCCTGTGAGACATAAACCTGTAACCAAAAAGGACTGAGGAACCAATGCACGGTCTTGTTTATATGCAAAATGATTCAAATGCAAACACAAACTTAGGGGGGAAAATTAGTGCGTTACAAAAAGCCTATTGAAATGATGAAAATTAAAATTAATACTTGAATGTCTGTCCATATGCTACCCTTGACATCATTTGGCGCTTGTTTCCAATCATTTATCAATATACTAAGTTTG